>JAQZBX010017682.1:0-35337 GCA_029593785.1 Cabassous unicinctus | reverse complement strand
ATGAGAGGCCCCGGGTTCGCTTCCCGGCACCTCCTTGTGAGGGCAGGCCTGCTTGCGCGCCGCCGTGGGCTGATGCGGCAAGACCTCACAGCAAGGGGGAGATAAGCAGACACAGAGAAGACACGCAGCGAATGGACACAGCAGCACAAGCAGCAAAGGGGGGGATAAATAAAATAAATAAATCTTTAAAAAAAAAAGAACCAGGACTATAAAACTCCTGGAAATAATGTAGGGAAGCATCTTCAGGACCTTATGTTAGACCTTACACCAAAAGCATGAGCAACAAAAGAAAAATAGATAAATTGACCTCAACAAAGTTAAAAACTTTTGTGCATCAAAAGACTTCATCATGAAGGTATTTTATCAATCTTAAGGATAAATTATAGGGGATATGGGATTTTTTCTTTTGGACTAAGGAAAACATTCAAAAATTTACTGAAGCAATGACTGCACAACTCTGTGATGAAAGTGAGAGCCACTAAGTATACAATTTGAATGGGTTGTACAAGGCATGGAACTATATAACACAGTGAACCATGTAGTGGATGATAGACTGTGGTTAACAGTACAAATATGAGAGTGTTCTCTCATGAACTATGACAAATACTAATACATGGTGTTAATAATGGGGGCGGAGTATATGGAAAAAATATACCAGATGTAAGCTATGGACCATAGTTAGTATATTTTGATGATGTTCTTTCATAATGTGTAACAAATGTTCCACAACAATACAAGGTGTTGGTGGAGAGGTGATGTATGGGAATTCTGCATGTTATGCATTACTGTTTTGTACTTACAACTTCTCTAATAAAAAAATATATATTAAAAAAAAAAGACTTCATGAAATGAAAAAGAAAACCTACCAAATGGGAGAAAATATTTGGAAACTTGGGATGAGGGCTTAATATCCAGGATTTATAACCCTACAATGCAACCACAAAATGACAGATAACTCAATGAAAAAATGGACAAAAAACTTGAATAGACATTTCTCCAAAGAAGATACACAAATGACCAAAAAGCATATGAAAAATGCTGAACACCATTAGTCATTAGGGAAATGCAAATCAAAACCATAGTGAGATACTACTTCACACCCACTAGAATGTCTACTCTTAAAAAATAGAAAAAAAGACTAACATCATGAGTTCTAAGACTTATCAACATCATGTCCTGAAGACATTATGCACTGAAAGGGCACATCACTTCTGTGGTTTTCTTGCCAAAAATGCATAACATTCATCTAATCATGAGAAAATATCATAGAAAATCCAAATAAAGGGACATTCTGCAAAATAACTGACCAATTTTGCTCTTCAAAAGGGTCAAGGGCGGAGTTCTGGGAAGATGGCTCTCTCACAAAAACAATGGAGAAAGGAACAAAAGTTGTCTGACAAACCTGCTTTGGGCATCAGCAGACCAGGATAGTGCTGTACAACCCACAAGAGGGTGAGGGACAGAGAGATGAAGAGCCTGAAATGACAGTCATGAGTTACTAAACTCATAGGGTGACCAGGAAGGGCACCCATCCCCAACCTTCAAGACATGCAGCCTGGCTAAAACCCAAGGCCCACTGCAGCTGACTGAGAGGGGAACAGATATCTTCCTCCCTTGGAAAAGGGAAGGTACGGCAGAGGGAGGGGAGTGGTTTCTCTTCAGTGAATTTGGCCAGCAGAGCCCACTTTGAATCTCGGCTCTGGCCAGACCAAAAAAACAGGCAAGCAGAGGTTGAAAGAAACAACTCCCTGGAAAGGTTCACCAACAAGTGCTATCTGCTTGCCAGCTGTGAAACTGCAAAAGAAAAACTACATTTAGGTCCTGAGAGAAAATCTGCACTCCATTAGTAAGTCCCTGGCCCAATTTTTTTTTTTTTTTTGATCACCAGAGACTTTATTTGGTTTCTCAGGACAAGGACAAGGAAGATGATAATAAATAATCACAGTGGTTACCGGTAACATTCTTGATGGTGAGTGACAGCAGCAAGGTCGACAACAACACCACCACCACACACGCATATGCGTGAGCACACGCACACACACACTCCCTACCCATACCTCAACAGATTATCTGGTTGGCTATCCGGGGACCCAGACGAATCTGACTGCTGGGACACAGTCGCTGTCGGGCCATGTTTCCACAGCAAGGGGCAGCATGGCCAAAGAGGAAGTGATTTCCTCATGAGTAGGCTCCTCTTTAACCAACCTGTCCCTTGGGGTCCTCCTCCCATGTCACAGTTGGTCCTTCCCGCACTTCATCTGTGCTCATAGCTCGGGGCACAGGTCCATCACACACCTGGTCTACCTGATTGCCAGAGAACTTCAGTGGTGGCAGACTGCTCATTGACTTGTCATCTCTGCACCAGTCTAAGTCTGCTCCCACTGGCTGACATCTGGACAACCTGCCACACACTGGAGAAAGCCTGAAGGTGCAACACTGGTTGACCTGGACCCCAGCAGAAGGAGGAAGAGTGCAAGGGCGGCGCCATGCCCACCCCTTGCCCCTCAGTGAGTAGGAGCCATGGCACGGATGCAGAACCACGTCCCATGACCACCCTGGGGAAAAGGATGTGGGCTGCCCCGTTGCGCCTGCCTCGACCCTGCCTGCCACTCCCCCACCCTGTCCCAGACTGGGGGAGCCCCCAGCGGGGTGGGGGAGAAGCAGGGCAGCAAGGTGTGGACCCCGGAGTGGTGTATGACTAGCACATGTGAGAAGCACCTGGGCGGGACAGGTACCTCCTGGCTGCTGTGTTGCAACCCCACCCACACGCCGGGGGGGGAGGGCAAGGAGGAGGCAGCCTGCCTGGACCGATTTTGATGACTAAAGCTGCGCAATTTTAAAGACTCAGAATAAGCTGAACCAAAAAATCAAAGAGCCATGAAGCAAAACTGTTAGGCAGAGAGAGAAATTGACCATCAGAGTAAATTCACCAGCATAATCAGATGCCTAGACATCAGTAAAAAATTATAAGCCATACTAGGAAACAGGAAGATATGGCCCAAAGGAACAAATCAAAAATCCTGATGAGACATGGGAATTAAGACAACTGATTAATGATAATCACACAGATTTCCTAAATCAATTCAAAGAATTGAAGAAAAATATAACTAAAGAGATAAAGGATATTAAGAAAACACTGTGTGAGCATAAAGAATAATTTGAAAGTCAGCAAAGAAAAGTAACAGAACTTATGGGAATGAAAGACACAATGGATGAGATTAAAATTACATCAGAGGCACATAACAGCTTATTTGAATTGATTGAAGACAGAATTAGTGATATTGAGGACAAAACGTAAACTTGAAAAGACAGGAGGACAGAAAGAGAAAAGAATGGAAAAAATTCTCAGGGAATTGAATGACAACATGAAACACACAAACTTACACATTATCAGTGTCCTAGAAGGAGAAGAGAATGGAAAAGGGGCAGAAAGAATATTGCAGGAAATAATGACTGAAAACTTCCCAACTGTTATGAAAGACACAAATATCAATATCCAAGAACAACAACATGCCCCCAAACAGAATAAATCTGAATAGACCTACTCTGAGACACCTAATATTCAGAATGACAAATATCAAAGATAAAGAGATGATTCTGGGAATAGCAAGAGAAAACCTATGCATCACATACAAGGGAACCTCAATAAGATTGAGTGTCGACTTCTTATCAGAAACCATGGAGGCAAGAAGACAGTGGTATGATGTATTTAAGGTACTGTAAGAGAAAAACTGCCAGTCAAGAATTTTTTATCTGGCAAAACTGTCCTTCAAAAATGAGGATGAGTTTAAAGTCGTCACAGACATACAAAAACTGAGAGAATATGTTACCAAAAGACCAGATTTACAAGAGATACTAAAGGGAGTATGGCAGCCTGAAAGGAAAAGACAAGGGTGAGAGACTTGGAGAAGAGCTTAGAAATGAAGATTATTAGGAAGGGTAAAGTAAAGGGTAAAAAGACAGACAATAGTAAGATATATGACAATGGAAAACAAAGGATAAAATGGATGAAGTAAGTAATGACTCTACAGTAATAACATTGAATGTTAATGTACTGAACTCTCCAATCAAAAGACATAGACCGACAGAATAGATTAAAAAATAAAAAAATATGAGCCATCTATATGCTATCTACAAGAGACTCACCTCAGAAATAAGGATAGAACCAGGTTTTTGAAAGTGAAGGCTTGGAAAAAGTTATTCCACGCAAATAGTAACCAAAAAAGATCTGGAGTAGTGACACTAATATCGGAGAAAATATATATTATATGGAAAACTGTTATAAGGGATGAAGGTCATTGTATAATAATAAAAGGGGCAATGCACCAAGAAGAAATAACTACAATAAATATTTATGCACCTAACCTGGGTGCCCAAAGATACATGAGGCACACACTGGCAAAACTGAAGGGAGAAATAGACGTCTCTACAATAATAGTAGGAGACTTAAATACACCACTCTCAGCATTGGATAGAACATCTGCACAGAGGATAAATAAGGAAACAGAGTGTGAATAATATGATAAATGAACTAGACTTAATTTTTATAGACTAGATATTTATAGAGCATTACACCCACAAAACAGCAGGATATACATTGTTTTCCAGCATTCATGTAACCTTCTCCAGGACAGACCATATGTTGGATCACAAGACAGGTCTCAATAAATTTTTAAAGTTTGAAATTATACAAAACACTCTGATCATAATGAAATGAAGCTGAAAATCAATAACAGATGGAAAAAGGGAAAGTTCATAAATATTTGGATATTAAACAACACACTGCTAAATCATCAGTGGGCCAAAGAAGAAATTGCAAGAGAATTCAGTAAATATTTGAGACAAGTGAAAATGATAACAAACCTATCAAAACACAGGGGACACCGCAAAGGCAATGCTGAGAGGGAAATGTATAGCCCTCAATGCTTACATTAAAAAAGAAGAAAGAGTTAAATATCAAAGACCTAACTGCACACCTGGAAGAACTAGAAAAAGAACAGCAAACTAATCCCAAACCAAGCTGAAAGAAAGAAACAATAAAGATCAGACCAGAAATAAATGAAATTGAGAATAAATAAACATTAGAGAGAATTACCAAAACCAAAAGTTGGTTCTTTGAGAAAATCAACAAAATCAACAAACCCTTAGCTAGACGGACGAAAGAAAGAAGATGCAAATGAATAAAATCAGAAATGAGAGGGGGGAACATACCACTGACCCTGCAGAAATAAGAGAGATCATAAGAGGATACTATGAACAACTGTACATCAAAAAACTAGACAATGTAGATGAGATGAACAAAATCCTAGAAATATACAAATAACCTACACTGATTCTAGAAGAATTAGAAGACATCAACAAACCAATCACATGAAGAGATTGAAACAGTCATCAAAAACCTCCCAAAGATGAAAAGCCCAGGACCAGATGGCTTCACAGGTGAATTCTACCAGTCATTCAAAGATGATCTAATACCAAGCTTGCTCAAGCTCTTCCAAAAAAATTCAACAGGAAAGAATGCTACCAAACTCATTCTATGAAACCAACATCACCCTAATACCAAAACCAGATAAAGATACCACAAAAAAAGAAAATTACAGACCAATAACTCCAATGGACTATAGATGCAAAAATCCTCAACAGAATACTTGCAAACCAAATCTTAAAGCACATTAAAAGAATTATACACCATGATCAAGTGGGTTTTATTCCAGATATGCAAGGGTGGTTCAACACAAAAAAATCAATTAGTGTAATAAACCACATTAATAAATTGAAGAAGAAAAATTACATGATCCTCTCCATTGACACAGAAAAGGCATTTGACAAAATACAGCATCCTTTCTGGATAAAAACACTCCAAAAGATAGGAGAAGGAAGCTTTCTCAATATGGTTAAGTGCATACATGAAAAACCTACAGGTAGGACAACCAGCAAGATGGCAGCAGAGTAAAGAGCTCCTAGAATTAGCTCCTGCTACAGGGTAGTTAGTAATCACCCAGAGCTATCTAAACACTTATTTGGGGGCTCCAGGAGACCAGAAGTGCATCCTGTAACATCCTTGAAAGAATGGAAGGAGGAGACTGCCCATCTGCAGAGAAGATTCATAAGTAGAGCACTCCATGCCACAGAGGTCAGTGCCCATCCTCCACTGGAGGCACAAGCCACCTCACGAGCTATTCCGCGGCTGTATTTGGAAGCTCCAGTTCCCAAAAACAGGGGAGGAAGAAACGGTTGGGCACCAACTTCAGCTACTGATTAGTGAATTTGGCGGGCTACAGTGTAATTCTAAGAACAGCTAAAGTTTGAACCTCTCCAAGTCGGAAAGAGGCCGGTTGCCGCCATCTCAACTCCACACTTGACACAAGGGGAAATAGGGCTGACTAAAAATCACAGTGCTGGTAGGGACCAGCCTCTTTCCATGTAGATCAGATTGCATCTCTAGCCTAAGCCCCAGGCCCACCTCGGGCAGGGAGGAAGCTGGCGGGAGCTGCCCCAGCCTCTCCGGGAAACTACAGGCCACACTGCAGAGGCCTGTGATCATCCTACTTTGGCAGCGCAAGCCACCTCAGGAGCTATTCTGTGGCAGGAATTGGAAGCTCCATTTCCCAAGAACGGGAGGAAGAGATGGTTGGTCACCGATCTCAGCTACTGATTAGTAAATTTGGCTGGCTAAAGTATAACCCTAAGAACAGCTAAAGTTTGAACCTATCCAAATCAGAAAGAGGCTGGTAGCCACCATTTTGACTCCACCCCCAGCATGAGGAGAAGCCAGGCTGACTGAAGATCGCAGTGACAGTAGAGACTGGTTTCTTTCACCCCGATTGGCCTGCAGCTCTAGCCTAGGCTTCAGCTCCACTTCTAGCAGGGAGGAAGCTGGTGGGCTCTGCACCAGCCTATCCAGGTAAATGCAGATACATTTGGCTGGCACAGACTGAATAATCGGAAGTCTACTGGGGCAACTGCGGTCATCTTTGACCTGCAGTGCATAGATTGCTGCTCACACCTGCAGTTCCATCCCTGCCCCAGGCAGGGGAGAAAGGGGTGTGAAGCTTCATCAGTCTTTCTGGGCAACTACAATCTAGGCCTGCATGAGTTGGATTATTCCACACAGCTGTGGCTCTGTCCCTACCCCTAGCAAAGGAGAAAGTTGGGAGAAGCTTCATTGTCTTTGGGGCAATGAGGGCAGCTTGAGCTTCCACAGCTTATAGCATCAACTACATCCTTGGCTCCTACTACACAACCAGCAAGGGAGAAAGGTCAGGAAGCCCTAAACTAAAGAGAAAAACTGCACCCAGAATAAATACTCTAGTAAGCCAGACGCCAAGACACCAGCAGGGAATTACAGTCCATGCCAGGAAGCAGGAAGATAGGGCCCAGTTAAAGGAACAAGATAAGCCTCCAGATGACATAAAAGAGTTGAGACTACTAATCATGGATGTTCAAACAAATGTCCTTAATAAATTCAATGAGATGGTTAAAGAAATTAAGGATATTAAGAAGATATTGGATGAAACAAAGAAGAATTTGAAAGTGTACATGGAAGGATGGCAGATCTTATGGGAATAAAAGGTGCAATAAATGAAATTGAGAATGCACTGGAATCATACAATAGCAGATTTGAGGAGGCAGAGGAAAGGATTGGTGAGCTTGAAGAAATGGCCTCTGAAATGAACATACAAAAGAACAGGTGAAGAAAGGATTGGAAAGACTTGAACAAGGTCTCAGGAAACTAAATGACAGCAATCCTGACTTAGTCAAGAAAGTAAAAAGGCAGCCTACTCAATGGGAGAAAGTATTTGGAAACCATCTACTCAATAAAGGGTTTGATATCCGTGTTATATAAAGAGATCATACAACTCAATGATAAAAAGACAACCCAGTTGAAAAATGGGCAAAAGACTTGAATAGATATTTTTCCAAAGAGGAAATACAAATGGCCCAAAAGCACATGAAAAGAGGCTCAACATCACTAGCTATTAGGGAAATGCAGAACAAAACTATAATGAGATACCATTTCACATCTTACAGAATGGCCATTATTAAAAAAACAGAAAACTACAAGTGTTGGAAAGGATGTGGTAAGAATGTAGAATGGTGCAGCCTCTGTGGAAGACACTTTGATAGTACCTCAAGAAGCTGAATATAGAACTGCCATATGCTCGAGCAATCCCATTACTAGGAATTTATTCAGAAGAGCTGAATGCAAGGACGTAAACTGACGTTTGCACACTGATGTTCATAGCAGCATTATTCACAATTGCTAAAATATGGAACCAGCCCAGGTGTCCATCAACCAGTGAATGGATATACAAAATGTGGTATATACATGCAATGAAATACTATTCAGCTCTCAGAAGAAATGGAATCTGGATGCATGTGACAACATGGATAAACCTAGAGGATATTATGTTGAGTGAAATTATCCAGGCACAAAAGGACAAATAATGTATGGTCACACTAATATGAACTAAATACTATGAGTAAATTCACAGAGGTAAACTCTAGCGTGTAGGTTACTAGGAGATAAAAGGTGGGTTGAGAATGGGCAGTGATAATGTATGTAGCATTATTAATAAGGTTAACTGTAAAAGTGTGGAAATGAATAGAGTAGATGGTAACCCATTATAGTGAGTATAACTAACACTACTAACTTATAAATGTGATTGTGGTTGAAAGGGGTAGTATATGGCAGTAAATGTCAATTGAAAGGAAAGTAGAGAATAATCTAGGGAATATATATAACATAGTGATTTCGGTGGTGGATGAAGATTGTGGTTAATAGTATAACTATAAGAATGATCTTCTTTTACAAAGTGCTAAGAATATGGTGATACATGGGAAATTATAACTAATGTAACTTATGGATGTTAGTTAATAATATTGTAATATTTTTGTAGCAATGGCAAGAAGATATTTTTTCAATACTAAGGGACAACAATAGGGAGGTATAAAGAGGTATGAGATTTTCCTTTGGAGTAATGAAAACGTTCTAAAATTGACTGAGGTGATGACAGCACAACTTTGTGATGCAAATGAGAGCCACTGAGTGTATACTTTGAATGGATTGTACAAAGCATGGGACGGTATAACACAGAGGATCCAGTGGTGGAAAATGGATTGTGGTTAACAAGACAAATAGGAGAATGTGTTCTCCTGAAAGATATATATAATACTAATATAGGGTGATAATAATTGGGTGGGTTGGGGGAAAAATACACCAAATTTAAGATATGAGCCATATGTTAATAGTAATATTTTGACGATGCTTTTTCATAGTTTGTAACAAATGTTTCACAACAATGCAAGGTGGTGGTGGTGGGGAGATATGTGGGAGCCCTGTATGATGATATGCATGTTTGTTTTGTAAATTCACAAA
The DNA here is from genome assembly GCA_029593785.1 of Cabassous unicinctus. Classification (NCBI taxonomy): domain Eukaryota; kingdom Metazoa; phylum Chordata; class Mammalia; order Cingulata; family Chlamyphoridae; genus Cabassous; species Cabassous unicinctus. The sequence goes on along the minus strand of JAQZBX010017682.1, from coordinate 25,958 downwards.
TGTTACTATACCTTTATGGTTTATGTTCATGAATGATATACTTCAATAAAATTTTATTTTAAAGAAAGGGTCAAGGTCATGAAAAATAAGGAATGACTAAGAATCTATCATAGATTGAATTAGACTAAGGAGACATGCCAACTACATGCATGGTGGGATCCTGGAACTGAAACAGGTCATTGGAAAAACAGGTGAAATCCAAATAAAGTCTTTGTTTAGTTAATAGTATTGTACCAATGTTAATTTCTTAGTTTTGACAATTACTATGGTTATGCAGGATGTTAACATTAGGGGAATCTGAGTGAAGTATATGTGGGAACTCTACTATTTTTCCAACCTGTTTCTAAGTCTAAAATTATTTCAAAATAAAAAATTAAAGACAAAAGACAACAATAAGAGTGGAAAAGCAAGCCACAGAGTGGGAAATGTTTGCAAGATATATAACCACAAAGGACTCATAATCAAAAGATATAAATAACTCAGACAAATCAGTATAAGAAAGACTGACAACACAGTAGAAAAGCAGGAACAATTCTACTCCTAGATATATATCCAACAGAAGTATTTTAATGCTATGCTCTGAAAGGTATGCAATTATTTTTAATAACCTCAAACTGAACATACAAAAAGTCCAACAACAGTAGGATGGATTCAATAAATTATGTATATTCCTTCTTTGGGATAAATGAGCTGCTAAGTGCAACAAATTTGGATAACTCTTACAAACATAATATTGAGAAAGAAAAACAGGCACTTGAGTATGTATTTTATCATTTTTATATCATGTTCAAAATAGGCAAAACTGGGTTAGGGTTAGGGTTAAGGTTAGGGTTAGGGTAAAAATAAATAAATAAAATAAAATAAAAAAAATAGGCAAAACTGATCAATTGTGATAGGAATCAGGACAGTGGTTAATTTTGTGGAAGAGAAAGGGGTGACTCGGGTGAACTAAGGAAGGGCTCTGAGAGTTCTGGGGTGCTGATAAGATTCTAGTTCCTTCTCTGGGTAGTGGCTGCATAGGTGTGTTGACTTTTAAAATTTTATTGAGTTGTAACTTTTTTCATAGGTTAGTTATGCTTCAATTTAAAGTTTATTTTTTTTAAAAAAGAAGTTCATATTCTACATTTAATTAATGCCATTATGTCACAATTTTACTCCTCTTCCCCAGTTCTGTAACAAAATTGAGGGCCCTGAATGCAAATTCCTTTCACTCATATTCTGGTTGAACAATATAAGAAGCTTTTAAGTTTAAACTTGACCTCTCTTTGAGGACAGTTTTAGCCAGAGGTGCTAACTGTGCAGCAAACTGAACCCTGACCTAAAGCACTATTAGCTATGTCAGGGAAATTAAGGAATTAAGTCCACACTCCACTCCCAGATTCTTGAGGATTTAGGGAGGGGAGAAGGTGGCCTGGTGCCTGCTTTAGTGTGTACTGTATTCTCTATATTGCTTTATTGTTTACTTGAGTAACACTGATTGGATTAGTCAGTGGCAAGGAGATACATTTAGCTACACTAGGCATAACTTTGTTATAGTGGTGTTTCTATTTATGGTTTTGTCAATTCCTTCTCAAACCTAGTTCCTTTTTCTCTTCCTTTTACTCTTAGCTGCCTGTCCTATATTTTATTCATTTTCGACCTTGTTCTGAGGTAGCTGTTCTTTGATTAAGTCTTTTTAAGCATTCACAAACTCATGCTAAGGAGTTTGGATTTTATTTTGAAGACAGTTTAAAGTCATTGAAGCATTATAAACAAAGGAGTGATGTAATCATACTTTTAAATGATCATGATGATGATAATCATGCATAAATAAATTGAATTAAATGAATTGAAGTAGGTCGCAGGATAGATGAGGAGAATTTAACAAAATTGCTCTGGTAGTATTGGCATTTCAAATTTGAAGGGGCAAAGGAGATGAGAAGCCTAGAAATCCTGCCAAACTCATAATTGACCACATTGAACTTTGAGCTCAGGTGGTTAGGAGCCTTACCCTCTATAATAAACTGTAACTTAGGTGACTAAGTGAAAAACAGAGTAGTATGTTTTTTCTTATGGCCCCAGAAAAATCAAATGGATTAGAAATACTGAATGTCAAAACAGGAAGGAACCAGTTCTAACCTTCCACAGTCCATTCTTCCACACCTCCCCCTCATTTTATTATGAGGAAACTGAAGGACAGAGTAATTAGGCAACCTGCCAAAGTCTAATAAAACAGTTGGTGACTTGCCAGAAGTAGAAGATGAGGCACACATTCTTGTGCCTTATGACCCTCTAGGTTCCAGATTCATCACTTAATGTTTAAAACTGTTCTGCCATTGTAGTTACTTCTTCACCAAGACCTGGTTCTTTTTGGCTTTGACTGCTGGAAATATTAACTTCTTGTCCTTTCCCCTTTAGCCCTGAGCATATATTTTCTCTGTCTTCAGGTCATCTGGCTTGCCCTCATTGATGATGATATACTATCAAATCACAGTGTTAGGGAAACAACTGACACATAGAACTTTGAGTTGTACTTCTTGCAATGAAAATAAGATTCTTCTGAGCTATTGACATACTCAGTCAATTTTTAAAAAACAGAAGGCTGCAAGAGTATAGTCTGTAACTTTTTTTAACGTTAACTCCTCACCTAAATCTTATGGATTCTTTATCATGTGCATTGCTCTCAACCCTGCTCTTGATATAGGTATATCTTCTAAGACATTTTATGGTAAAATGAAATTATATTGGAAACAAATTTATGAATGGTCAGTTAATAGATCTTTTGTCCTCAAATAGCTGCTATTTTATTTTCGTTTTAGAATCATGACAAAAAGTTGTAGTGAGGCTACAGTTTTCCAATGAAGTCATTTAAGTTAAAACCTACACTAAGAAAACATTAAACATGCCACAACTAAAATTATATTTATTTTATTTTACTAAAGTGATATGTTTTACTGGTTTTTGTTATTTTATTCCCGTTTTTTTATAAAAAGTCATTTCTTCCATGTTTAACACTACCATGAGACAAAAAACCTTCTATTTATTTAATAAATAATTATGTAGAGAATATAAATGGGAGCACGAATAATCTAGTAACTTGCAGATCATTGAATTACTCTTAAAAGTTGGGCTCCACTCTGACAGCAAAACAGACTTTTGGCCATGGTTTGTTCCTAAAAGCTTTAGTATCATGCAGATCAAGCAATGGAAAGTGGATTATACATTCCTGCAGAGAAAATATTATAATTAAGGGTTATAACCCTACTTAAGGACTCACCATCAAATAAATCATAACTGTAGTCAATAGTATTATTAAGCTCCTGTGAATATAAAATAATGTTCCAAATCCTATAAATGGATATAATTATATTGAATATATTGATTATGAAAATTGCCCCCCGAATACAATAAGGTATATGTACAGCATACAAAATATTAAACTTAGTTGACTTTTTTTTAGCCCTTACTATATGCCAGGTGCTTTTGGCAAATCAAAGCTAGCTAAGCCCCCAAGAGCCTGGAGTCTAACAAGGGTAACACATGTACTCGAGTAACTATAACATGAGGACATGTTTAAATAGTGATGTAACCAAAGAACAATATTAGAGGAAAGGGAGATCCCTTTCTTAGGTCAGGTTTCATGGCAGAACTCTTATTTGAACAGAATCTTGATGAATTTGAATAAGTGAAGATGATAGGGGTGGAGACAGAAAAAAAATAAATGCATTCCAGTTTGAGGAAATGGCAGCAGCAAAGGCATTGAGCAGGAAAGGACACAGCATAGTAAAGACATGTGTAAGAGCTACCATTTATTAAGTACTTCGTGTATATACACATCTTAAATCTTTGCGTCAATCCTGTGAGGTGCCTATTACTATTTATACTTTACAGATAAGAAAACTGAAGGGATAGAGAGGTTAAATAAGTGGCAGAGCTAGGATTCCAATCCAGATTTGTCTTATTCCAAAGCCAGTGCTGTTAACTGCTTCATGTTCAGAAAATGGCAGGTAATACAGCTTAGCTGGTGGCTAGACTATACATAGAGATATGTCCTGGAAGGTCATCCTGGAAAGAATTACAGGAAGTTTTTTAAAAGGCTGAGAAAATGGACAAGGAAGAGATAAGAGGCTTTGTGGAGGAAAGCTCAAAAATAATTGGCAATCGATTGTTCTGGGCACGAGGGGAAAAAATCACAGACTGAGGTTTTATATCTGGTTGGCTGAGGGAACTGTGGCATCATGAACACAAATAGAAAAGAGAGGAGAAGTAAGTGTTGTTTGGAAGGTGGGGGTGAAGGGAAAGATAGAAAAATAATTTTTATTTTTAAAATGTTGCATGTAAAATACAGGTGAGATAGGCCATTGGAAAGTTAGGTGCAGGTGTGACTTCTCATTTTAAGAAATTTAGATGAAAAGATAGACCACAGGACAATAACCAAAGGTTACTGAGACCTCAGAGTGCCTTATCTCCCCTGCATTTCAGCAATCTTTTGTATATCTTGTCATCACTCAAACTGCTTCACTTTATAGCTCCTCCTCAATGACAACTGCTTTTACTTCCACCTCTGCCATTCTCTCCTCTTGTTGCACCTGCTCTCTACCCTCCTGAGGTCAGAGGAATAGAGCTGGCATCATGTTGGACTTCCTTTATACCTGAAACCTGTGTTACTCTTTTTGAGTAATATACTCTAGGAATGAACTAAGCAGATAAAAAGATCACCTTTTTTCCTAGTTTTGTCTAATTTCCAAAATTTGGAAGTGTGTGGAGAAGAGGGAACTGGTATGGAGACATAAAGAGGAAATATAGTCTCTGAGGTCCCTTAAGGCCATACTGTGTTGGCATTCTGTTTCTTCCTGAAACCAGACTTGTGAGCAAAAACTGGGATTGGAGGCAGCACTAGGCTTGATTGGAAGCCCTGGCTCTCTGCTAAACCAGCACAATGGTAGTTCCTAACTAGCCTCAATGAAGCAGTTTTACAATCGGTACCTGTTGTTTCTGTAGCTGGGGGCCCTTAGACCTACATGTACAGGGAGCCAGCAGAGGGAGCTGTGATCTCAGAACTTTGTTCAGAGCTGCCAAATTCTGATTTTGCAAAAGATCTTCCCTGGCTCCATTCGAACCTCCCATGCAATAAGAATTTAACTTGAGATATGCCAGAGTTTGGTGCCAGGCCCCCAGTGTGAGCAGGTGGGGAGCTTCTGCATAGCTGTTTAAGTCTGAAGGCCATAAAGAACTCTTGACTTCAAGGAAACGCCCATTTATTTTACTGATCCAAACCAAGCAACTCTTGAGAAATGGGAGTGCCTTCTTGACTCCATTCTTATTGATCTTGGTATCAGACCTCCAGTGACGTGTCCTGAGGGGCGGGAGAATATTAACAAGTGCTTTATAGACAGGGAAATGAAGGAAGTCTGACAACTTTTTATTGTATTGCTGCAGAAAGTCCCCTTTGGGGAGGTGGGGATAGAGTGTTTGGATAGCATTAAATAGTGAGTGTGCCTGTAGGAAGTACAGTGCCTGGGTGTAGAACTTTGCTTCAGCTCTGATTTTGAATCAGAAGCAGAAGAAAGCTTTGAAGCTGGCCAGTAAAGGGACTTGTCAGGAAGTTGGCTAATAATCTTGATTTGAACAGAAGGCCTCAGCAAAAGGGTTTGCAGTTTGCTAACCATTGTGAACTTCTGGAATCACTCGGTTGGGTCTGCTTTTTGGTACTCAGATAGTCCTGACATTTCCAAACCAGCTTTTTATTTTGCTTCAGGATATATATTACCCAAGTCTGCACTATGGAGAAGTGGGACGGTAATGAGGGCACCTCAGCTTTTCACATGCCTGAGTGGATGGTGAGTTCTTTGGTCGCTTTGTTTTTCCTTCTGTTTCTTGAAAATGAGAGGCAACTGTTTGTGACAGATGACAGTGATCACCTGTAAGAAGTCTCTTCCAAGATATGTGGTTGGAAAAAGTTACTATGCTAATTTCTGACTGGGTCCTATGTACAGGGTCACCGCTGATCCTTAATTACAAGTGAAGCTAGGGACTGTCTGAGAAGCTGCCTGGCCAGAGTCGGCTTATGGCCTGGGTGTCACTGTGGTGGACTGGGACTCTCCTGCTGCTGGTACTGCATGGATTGTATTATCCTATGATTGGTTTACGTTGCTTTACATTTCTGTTTGTAAGCTGATGCTTAATTTATTTCTCATGGATTAAAGAAAAAGAATAGTGAGGGGAAAAAATACAGAACTTGTAGAAATGGTGCTCTATAAAGCCTCTAAAAAGATTGATTTAAAACATTTCTCCCCTACCTGCCTCCATTTTTTTCCCAGTCAAAATATTTCCCCAATTATTCTTTGTATACAGTATTTCTAGATGGCAGGAACTAGCTGTCTTGGTACAGTTACTCAAAATACCGTATTTGGTACATATTTTCATATATGATAATAAAGACTTATTTGTTGATAAGAACTAGCACGTAAAACCTAATATTTTAAATCCAATTCAACTTTTGATTTAAAAACCACCATTCTTAGTTCCTAACTGTCTGATTTCTTCTAGATTTAGTCTGATGTCTTACAGTCTACACACAGGCTTGTGTTATATGTAATACATTTGTATATTACATATTTCTATACTGTATACAACATATTCCAAGTTCTTTCAGTATTTATGAAATTGTGAACATGAAGAAATAACAACTGATAATAAGATTGGGTATATGTATAGTAGGCCTAAAGAGGCTGAGAACAAAGGCTCACCTGAGGAGCCTGTGTTTCAACTCCCGTTGTTGCAGCTGTTTTTTTCTTACTGTTGTTGGGGTTATTACTGTTGCTGTTCTTAATGTTGTTTCAGAACCTTGCACTCAGTTTTAAAACATTTGATGGAAAGAAATCTTATCCATCCACAGGCTTATTTCAAATAATGTAGTGTTTTAGAATTAAGGGGAAAAATTTCATTTAATAATTCTGGTTGGGTCTTTTAGTTTGTCTTTTTTGAATTTCCAGCTACATACCAATAGAAGAGGGGAAAGCAAGAATTCTGGTTTTCTCAGGGAAGAGACTACATTAAGGCATTAAACTTTGATATTTCTGTAAAGGAATATTACAGGAGAATTCTACTGAACATTAGTGTACCAATTCACTATTTGTTATAAGCAATAGGTCTCACTGTCTTGCCTGCTGGGCATATCCTCTCAAAAGGAGTTCCAACTGAACTTTTACCCATTTACTTCTTCCTATTTATGTGAACAGGAAGACCGCTCCACAGGAGTTAGTTTGACTATTGCTTAAGGAATAAGGCCTAGGGCTTCCCAGCTTTTAGTGAGCATTCTTTAATAAAGCAAAGCCCTACTTTATAATACAGCATCTCCCTTGATTAGCGGCTTCTTGGCCCTTCTCTCTCAAAAATCAGTAAAATAACTTTGACCAGTAGGTTTTTTGTTTTGTTTTGTTTTTGTTTGTTTGTTTCTTTACAGCAATGAGAAAGAGTAGTGAGGTGCTTGCCTTCAATAACTCAGTTGTCTCATTCACTATCTTCTCCTGGCCAAAGACTAACCCCTTTCAGATACCACATAAGTCATTAACTTCTGACCTGGTTTGAAAGTACTTCATTAGGCTGCCACTGATATCTGCTTAGCCAGCAAAGTTAGCCACTGAGCAACTCTAGTTCATTATCTATAGATTTCTAGACCTTACCTGTGAAGTAGTAAAGTGCTTTTTGATCCCCAGGAGAAAACCCTGGTTTCAGTTCCATGTTGGTCTACGATTTCAACTAGAAAGCTTTAAAAAATGTCTCTAACTTATGTCCCAGTTTACATATTGGCATAATGAAATTCCCACTGAGATGATCCCTGACTCTAAAAGAAATATGAGAAGCATTTCAAACCCTCTATCAGAAGGAAAATTTAGCAGAGAATGTGTATTACAACACTTCCCCATTTGTTAAGGGACCTGCAAACCCCTCTGATAATAGGACTTAACCCATACACAGCAGCTGATAGTACTCACATCTCTGATTCTCAGCAGGGAAATTGTCACGGCGAAGTTTGAAGAACTCCAGTTTCAAAGAATTGGCAAGGTAGACTTTGAAGTTAATACTCCATCAGTCACTAGAAAACTTCTGCTGAAGCTTCTGCTGCTTTCAGCTACTTTCACCTGAAGGGTTTTCTTAGCATTATTTAGGCAGTTTACTGCTGAAAGTTTAGGGAACACATCCTTTTAAAGATTGTCTTATTAATATTTTTTTACATGCCGTAGGAAACCCTTAGTCTCTTCTGGTAGGTGAAATACCTCCTGTTATGTACATGGAGATCCACAGTAACCCTTTTTTAAGTTTCTGCATTTAAATAATTCCTCCTCCCATCTAAGCTCTCTGTAGTGGTTGGTACTTTTCCATAGGAAATCTGATTGATTGACTTTCTTGAGTAACCCAGCCAACCAGCTGGCGATCTGATTTTCTTTCCAATAGAAATGATCCCTTTTATAGATGAAGAGTTTGTTCAAGCAGCTCATTTAGTCTGGAAGAGGAGATGTCTATAAGAATATTTGAACCATATATACTTGGAAGTGAGACAGAAACCTTTAAGTTACTACGTAAATGGTGGTAGAGGTAGCTTGACTGTAACTCTAGGTCAGAATTAGCACTTAATGCAGAGATCCATTTAAGAAACTGATGAAAACTATGGGCCCTCTCCCCAAGAAAAATATACATACACACAAAATTTTGCATACTGTTTTAGGGGGTTCTAGCCATCAGTGGATTCTAGGTTAAGAACTTTTGACCTAAAAAAGTAGAAATACTAATGTTTTATACTTATATATCCTTCAAAGCCCTTTCACCTATGTTATTTTATTGTCTCAGCACACATTTGAGATAGGCAAAATAGATATTACTGTTCACATTCTATAAATGAAAATTACAGAAATTAAGTTTTGGAGATGTTAAGAAATGGAGGTGGAGAATATACAGAGAGAACCTCTGATTATCATCCTTTGTACTAATTCTTTATGAAAAGGAATTAATTGGTTTCTCTTGGACTGATCCTCTTGAGGGTAAATCCATCTTCTATCCTCCCCTTGAGTCCTATTTTTCTTAATGTATTAACCATCCTTTCTTAACAGCCTTAAGTTGTGAAAATCAAAATTAGACCAGTTCTCTTTTTACCCTGTGTTGCGTATAAATAAAGAATCACCTTGATCTATTCTCTGGCCTTTCAAATAACCCTTTCTTTTCTGCTTATGAATGTGTCTCCATGGTTATAGCCACAGATAAGATAAAATAGTTGGCTAAGGAGAGCATGAGAATGAAGAGATTTAGGTCACTTTATTTATGCTTGGAAAAAATGTTAGATCAGTGGTTTTCCAAGTGTAGTCGCCAGACCAGCAGCATCAACATCACCTGAGAACTTGCTGGAAATGCTAAGTCTTGGGCCCTGCCCCAGACCTACTGGATCAAACTCTGGGGGTAGGGCCCAGCAAGGTGTGTTTTAATAAGCCCTCAAGTGATTCTGATGCACACTGAAGTTTGAGAAGTACTCTGCTAGATGAATGTGTTAAGGGGTAAGACTCTTCCTGTCAGTAATAGTATCCTAAAATGCCTTCTGGTTGTACTTGGTAGAGATCTTCACCTGCTTCTGGCTCAGGTCAAGTGACTTAAACCACTGGACTAAAAAGTTCATTTTCACCTATGTGAAGAAAATGGGGAACTAGCTTAGAGTCTACTAGGATAAACACATTTGGCTAGGAAGAGCAGAGATTCATTAAGCAGAAGACTATTGGTCTGTCTCATTTCATGAAATTATGACTATGGGATCAATTTTGTCATGAAATAAAAGGCTGAGAGTTTACCAGGTCCTAGAGGGAAAAGGGAAAATGGGGAGTTATTGCTTAATGGGTACAGAGTTCCTGTCGGGGGTGATGAAAAAGTTTTGGTAACAGATAGTGGTGATGTTTGCACAACATTGTGACTGTAATTAATGCCGCTGAATTGTTCACTTAAAAATGGTTAAAATGACAAATTTGATATTATATATATCTTACCACAATAAAAATTTAAACAATAAGGTAAGTGGCTGAGTGATGTTGAATGTTAATATTTGACTTCAATTAATTCAGTTTCAATTTGTGTAATGGCATTGGACAAAGTTGCCAATTAAAGGGCTGTGAGATTATTAATTCTTATGTGACTAGCTGTTTTAGAATTGTGGTTTGATCTGGGCTCCAAGATCACCTGGGGAAGGTGTCAATTCTGAGACCCAATCTGATAAGAAAGTAAATGTAAAGATAAATTAAGAGGAAAGAGGTGGGGCTCATGCACCTAGGATCAAGGATAGGGAAGTTTTTCAGTCTTCTGATTAATTTCATAAGGTGTGATATAGTGGAAAGAGCTTCAGCTCTGACATAAACAGGCTCAAACTCTAGTTCCATCACTTACTTGCTGTGAGAACTCAGGCAAATCGTTTGTTCCCTCAGTTCCAAATTCTTGATTTGTCAAATGGGGATAGTAATGTCTACTTCTTAAGATTCTTGTGTAGATTAAAAGAAATAGTGTATGTAAACAGCTGTGCACTTAGTAAGTACTTAATAAATATTAGTTCCTCTCCCCTTCTTCCATTCTTCCAGAAAAGTCGATAAACACTATGCAACAAATACTAGTATGACCTTTTCCTTCGAAATAAAGGTTATCCTGAAAAACGAATCTACCGTTTCAACTTCTTTCTAGTGCTCAAAAAGTAGTCTCTTTTTTAAGAATTCAAATCACATTACCACCCCTGTCTTTCTAAAACATAGTTGAGTGCAGCTTTCCTATTTACAGGGTCTTTTTTGGAAATCAATCGATAATGATTCTTTGCCCTTTCATTTGAATCTTTATTTGGCACATAACAAGGTTGTTGTGATTCTGGATGCGCTGAGGAGATAAGGAACTGGCCTTTGCAGTCACATCTCCATAAGACACAGTTGTTGAAAAAAGCAAACAGGGTCACCCAACACCAAATCAGTAATAAGGATTAGAAACCAAATGTCAAAATATGTATAAAAGATGCACAGCAATGGACTGGGAGCCAGATGTCCAAACACATGTATAAAAAATGCATAATAAAGTGTAAAGCAACAGACTGAGAAAGTTTATTTCCTTGGTAACAGAGCTGAAACCAGTGTCCCTAGTCTGGCTAGACGAAGGACACAGAGAGTATAGGGTGGGGGCTGCCCGATCACTTGGCACCATTAGTTTTGTTTTGTTTTGTTTTCTAAATAAATTCCCCCATTGTTTTTAATGTAGTTAATTTTTTTTCTATTGAGACTAGGTTAACTAAAATCATCTGACAAGGAAAGGTTAAAAAGGAACCTAATTAGCAAGTTAATTATAGCAGGCAGAAAAGTGCACCAGTTATATAAATAAGCTATTGTTATGCGCATGCAAGTTGGGCCTTGTCAAGGGACTTGTTAAGGTTTAGAGGTCAGAGGATCCATGTAATTAGGTGTTCAGGAAATAAATAAATAAATAAAAGTAAAACTGCCACCAGAATTAGGAATGGCTGATGAGCCACTAACAGAAATGCCTTATTTAATCAGAATTTTACTGCTGGAGGGGTTGTTGGAGCTGCTTCAGAGATTCCAGCGAAGGGTAGCCTCCCTCCACCCCCTCAAAAAAAAAAGCTAGCTGGAACCAGAACCAACAGAATTGCTGATGAGAAAGGTTTAAAGACCTAGCCACAAGGGTCCCTGGATCGGAGAGGTGGCAGAGTAGGGCTGGTAATGTCACTATGCTGAGCAGCAAGAAGAAATACATTGTCAATGGCAACTTTGGGATTAAAGCCCAGGTGAGGCTAAACTCTTATTTCCCAGTCTTCCTGCTGCTATGACCATTATCATAAAAGACCAGCTATTTATACTCTCTTTTCCCCTTCTTTCCTGCTTTTGCTGCTCCAGCCCTAACATCTTTTTCCCTCCCTTGCTTTGATGCCTGTTGGAATTAGGTGGTTCTCTCTGAAATGGAATGGAAAAGGTTTGAAATTTAAAGGACTCTGGTTTCAGACAAGGTAGGAAAGTTAGGGGTAGTCTCTACCAGGGTACCACAACTGGGGTGGGTAGGTTACTGTTTTACAAGGTGGACAGTTGAGTAAAGACTGTCACCTCATTTAATTATTGAGGGGAGGCAGACACCAGGGAATGACTTAACCCATATGTTCTGGTTATCAGTAAAAAATAAACATTTATTTATTGGGGAAAATTGTACAACCTACATTATATATGTTATTGAAGCAGTCTCTTTCTAATATTCTTCTGCCTTAAACTTGAGTTCAATGTCTTAACTAGTAAGCAAGGTTTTACTGTATGTTTCTGGATAAAACCTACACAGCCTAGTCTTCATTAATGTCAAAAAGACAGCCTTAACTTGTGGTGGGTGGGAGGAATTACTGTAAATGGAAAACATTTTATAGAGAAGAGAACTCAGAGAAACTAGTTTGAGGTGATGATGCAGCTAGGTATCTGCATAGTTTACTGTTATTGGGGTAAATAGGTGTGTACCCACCCTGAACCTACAAATCTGGACAACTTGACTGGCCCCCTCTAGTGGTGTGTGTGTGTGTGTGTGTGTGCATGCAGGTGGGGTGGGGTGTGTGTGGGGGGGTGTGCATATCGGAGGCAGGGGTTATCTGTTACTCTTTTTTAGAAGTGGGCACCACTAAGTTAGTAACTTAGTATGGCCTTTGGAAAGTCAATTTAGTTACTTTTCCTACATGGCCTCCAAAACAGAATAAAGGCATTTGACTGTCTTGAACAAGGGTAATGAAATGGAATCCAGCCAGGGAGCCAAAGGTTTGAGCATGACTGCTATACCTTCCCTATCTTTCCACCTACCCTTTTCCCCTTCCCAATACTCTTTTTTCAATCGTTTTTTGTTTTTTTTTCCCCAGTACTTTTTGCCCTTAAAAATTATTTTGGTGTCAGATTTGGCTTATGCTTAACATATTTACTTAAAAATCAACCAAGCACTGACAGTGGAGATAGAATAGGCTACTTCATACTTCAGTTCATTAAGTCAGTAAATAACTGAGTTCCTAATATGTGCCAGGGTTTTGTGTCTGAGGATATGAGTATGAATAAGATACACAACCCTGCCTTTAAGAAGCCTAGAGTTTAGTAGGGGATACAGGTAGGTAGAAAGGCAGGGATAGTTAGTGTGATATGTGCTTTGATAGGAGAAGTGCATGAAGTTCATGTACTTCTTATGGGAGTACATAAAAAGGACATTTTCCCCTTTTGGAATAAATCAATACTTTAGAAAATTGTCAATCTTGCCATTTAAAAAAAAATTTGCCAAGAGCTTCTAACAGCAAACTTCTAATCCAGCAAATTTTACTGTTTCTAAAAACAATTTGCAAACTCACTTTCGAGATTTATTTGTTGTTATAGCTATGAAAATGTATGGATTTCCTTTAACACAAGTCTAAGCTAATTCAATTAGGCATTGGTCCCCTTGTCTAAAGACTCAAATGACTCAGTAGTTACTTCTAACTGCAGGAAATGTAGCCATCATTGGCTGCTTTCATTCTGGTCGCTGTGTCTGTGATTCTGCCCATCAAGGAATCATCTTTTTATCATTAAAGGTGGAATTAGCTGTCAGTTTTTTTGGTTCTTTTCAGTTTCTGTGCTGTCTCTGTGCCACCTTGGATCCAGAAGAATAATCTTAGCAATTATGCAAACATTCAACTAGAGAAAAAGAAAACAGTTATTCAGTGAATAAATGGTATGGCTTTGGTTTGTAATATAAAGTATCAGCTGGAACTTCCAATATAGGAGAAAGAGGTAAAATTGCAAGAAAGTTACTATCAGATATTGTCCAAACTGCTTGCTCCAGGGTATGATCATTTATAGCGAATAAATGATCAATGATACGGCTTTTAGTATATTTTATGATTCTGAACATTAAAAAATTAATACTTACTATACTTACTAGTACCAGAAAGCTAACTAATACATTTTAGAAAGCTTTTAAAAACTAGAGTGGCTACGTGCAAGAGTTGAAAGAACACTGAACTGCAGGGGTGAGGATGGATTTGTTGAGTCTATTGCAGTGTTTCACAATTTATATTCATTGTCTCATTTAACCCCCTCTAAAACTTATGAAGTAAGTACTATTATCTCTATTGTATATATGGGAAAATAAGGCCCACAGAAGCATCTTGACCAACATTACACAGCTAATAAGTGGCATAGCCAGGATTTGAATGGCATTTCAGAAAGTTCTGTCTGAATGCAAAGCCTGTGTTTTTCATTATACCAAAACATTTCCTGAGAATCTTGAAACCTGAAGGCAAGTCACTTTATCTTTTTGTACCTTCCCGTTTTCTCATCTAAATATATGAAGGTTGGAATACATACTGTAGTCTCAAAGATTCTTTCCAGCTTTAATTTTCAGTGAAATTATACAAAGGATTTCTGTATATGACTTAACCTTTTTTTTTTTTTAAAGATTTATTTATTTATTTATTTATCCCCGCCCCTTGCTGCTTGTGTTTGCTGTGTCCATTTGCTGTGTGCTTTTTCTGTGTCTGCTTATCTCCCCCTTGCTGTGAGGTCTTGCTGCATCAGCCCACCGCGCCGCGCGGGCCAGCCTGCCCTCACAAGGAGGCCCTGGGAAGCGAACCCGGGGCCTCCCATATGGTAAACGGGAGCTCTATCGATTGAGCCACACCCGCTTCCCTATGACTCAACCTTCTAAAAATTAATTTTATCCAGAATATCTCATTCTCCATTTTCCTAGTCACAATTTTATTGTAAAAGACAAATAGAGAATGGATCAAAGATTTAAATTTGATAGAAACATAGTAGATAAAGTGTGAGAAAGCATTCTTGTTTCCAAAGCGTCTTAATGTTCCAAATAAACACTTGGTATAATCAGATCAACTGCAGGGGAAGGGAAGAGCCTATAAAGCAAACCTTGAATGATGTTTCAAAATGGAGGTTCTTTTCCTATATATAACTAGGGTTCTTTTTCTTAGCAGATCCAGTTTGCTGACCAGAAGCAAGAATTCAACAAACGTCCCACCAAAATTGGACGCCGCTCTCTGTCTCGGTCTATCTCTCAGTCATCTACTGACAGCTACAGCTCAGGTGAGTACTGAGCGCTGTGGATCCCCCCATCTATCCAAGGCTAATTAGGCATTATCAGTGCTTTGTAATAAATGCTTTGACTCCAAGTCAAAATTTAGACCAAACTTATGAATGAAATTTTTAGATTCCTCTTGGCAAGTCAGAGTAGAGCTTAATGGAGCTCTTCTCTTCAGTTGAGACAGAAGGAGATAATTAAGGAAACTGAGTTCTTTAATCTACTCCGAAGAGTGGGAATATGTAGCTCACTGATGATCTTCACTGAACTGCATGTGTAAAGATTTGTTTTTTCCATTCTTTGAAAATAAAAGAGGTTTCTCTTCCCTCCGGTTAGTATTTGCACATTCATGGAGAAACCTCAGTTGCCTCAAAAAGCAAATGTACATCACTATTACAAGGTTGTAAGAATATGGTGATGCATAGGAAAAATATATTTAATGTAATTTATAGACTATAGTTAACAGCAATATTATAATATTCTTGCATCAATGTCAAAGAGGGTACTGTGTTAATAATGGGGAGGGTGGTATGGAAGAATATACCAAAAGTACACTAAAGACCATAGTTAGTGGTAATTGTCTGATGATGTTCTTTCATAATTACAGATTATGTAATTATGAAAGGTGTTGGTGGAGCGGTATTGTATGGGAATTCTCTACATTATGTATGATTGTTTTGTAAGTTCACAACTTCTCTAATAATATATATATATATATATATATAAAACTTTAAAAAGCAATGAAAACATTCTATAAAGTTCAAACAAGTGGGCCCTTTCTCTTCTCTCCTGAGCTGTGACATTATATTGCTTATTCTGTTTACCTTCCTTTGAAGGGGCATTAAGTCAAATATATGTGCCCTGGGGCTGAGTTATCATTTAATACCAGATGAGCTAGTACCATATAGGTCCCCTTAAAGACATTGACCATTTGTATAATAGTGTCCATCTCTGCTTCCCCCAGATATTCGTTTCATTCTAGCCGTACCAGCCTCCTTGCTTTTATTTGAAACATTCCAGGCACTCTCCTTCTTAAAGGCCTTTGCAATTGCTACTCCTCTGCCTTTCATCTGCTCTTTCCCCACATATATGTATGGCTGGCTCTCTTACCTCCTTCAGGTCTTAACCACATATCACTCTCCCACTGAGACCTATCCTTGCTACTCTTTTAAAATTGTACAAACACTACACCCAGCATTCCCTATCAAATTTTCCTCCTTTATTTTTTTCCATAGCACTTATCATATAACATGCTATATATTTTACTTATTTATTTTTGTCTTTGTCTACTTGAATGTGAGATCCTGAGGGCAGAGAATTTATCTGTTTGTTTTTCACTGCACTTAGAACTTGTCTGTCACACTAGGTACTTAATAAATACATATTGGTGAAGGTGTTAGAGGGATTCTTATTATTATTATACTTTACACCCTTGTTAAGGTCCCTGATATTTTTTTTTTCCTGATATACTCTATGTGAAGTAGCTAGAAAAAGCCTTATGACATCTCACAGAAATATACCTTCCTATCCAAAGTGCTTGTTTTGCTGAAGATTTTTAAAGGCTTAAGTGGGTTATGGCCTACTGTCCCTTCCCAGTGGTCCTAGCACTCTGCTTTGTCATCCTTTCATTAGGAACCTCTACCAGTCTTTCTCAAATGAGGTTCCTCATCTGAGCCACAGAACACAGAAGATGATTTGAGGGACTGCTTTCTCAGTTCTATGAAGGATGGCACGTAACTAGTACCCTTCTGGATATAGAAGAGAGATGTTAATTCATTATATACAATGGATGCTTCAAGGCAATAGGACTTAATTCTAGTGGAACCCAGATTGAGAAAGCCTGCACTAATCCCTGAAATTATTTCATAAGAAATAAACGTCTAAAAACTCCTTCCCTAAGGGGGAAAAAAAAAACCATAAAAACAAATGAACAGAAACAGTGATCTGTTTCTGAAAAAGATGTCTTTGCAGTGAGTTAATTGGTTAAGGATGAGGAGGGAGGATCGAAGTTCCTTATTTCATGATTTGTTCCTATAAACTTTGAGTAATTTCAGATTTCCCCAAAAAACAAAGCTATTTGTTTGTTAGTTTGGATTTTGGTTGCTACCATAGCTTTTCACATGTTTCTTGGGTGTTATTCATCAATGAAATCTGAGGCACATTGACACATAGGTCCCTACTTATTTCTATTACCAAATAAATAGATTGGGCCCATGAGGAATTACCTGATTTAAAATAGTCTAATGGGACTCATTCAACCAGAATTCTTACTGCTTCTTTCCCTGGCAATAACACAATATCACAGCTGCTAGGAGGTAAGGCTTAATCAGGTTTGAGCCATGGAGCATATGTATGCATCAACAAATTCGCTCTGGGATTGATGGTAGAATTGCGTTTGATCAACTATAACTTGAGTTCTGACTCTGGGAAATCATGAAACAAGAGAATGTCCTAGAGTAAAGTTATATTGTACTTTCTGTTACTTTTCTACCTAGAAACTGAACCCTTTCTTGGTATTATATCATTTATTCACAAAGTTTTTCTGGCAGTAGTTAGGGGAAGGGGAGAGCATAGAAAGAGCAGGGTCTTTTACACTCCCTATTTTACAGTTGGATAAATTGCAAATTGATCATTTAGCCAATTAGGGGCAAAGATAGATATAGGATCTCAGGTCTGTACTTAAGTAGATTATTTCCCTGTTGTCATTTGTTCGTTTTGTAATTAAACTATGACTCCAAGCCTCAGGTGCGCTGACAATTGCAAACACCTTAGAAACTCTATTCAAGCAGGTGTGGACATATGTGTTGGGTTTTTCTAAATTTTCCTAGGAAAAATCTTTAATGCTATCTCAACTATTTTTATGAATGTGCTAGTTTAAGTACAGTAGCAGAAATAAGTATTGATTCAAAGAATTTTAAAGGATAAATAAATGTCAGAGTAGTTCAGGAATAATCTTTCCACTGTGCTTGCAGAAATAACACATTCTCTTGGTCTTGGTCTGTCAGCCATCTTGCATCCACGGTATCTAGATAACTGATATACCTTTGGTTCTCCCTTGATAACAGATGTGTATAGAGGGCTCTTTGAAAACAAATCCATTTTGGCTCAAAGAAAAACATTGGTTGAGCCAACTTTAGTCCACTACTATTAAGAAGGTAAAATACAACTTTTTTCCAACTTATAGAATAGGAATAGTAGATAATTTTTTTTTTTCTTTTTGAATTGGAAGAAAAACAACTAAGACCAAAAATTGGAATGCTTCTCTTAAGGGGAATGTTTTGTATTTGTTTTTTTTTGGTTGTTGTTGTTGTTGTTATTTTTCCTGATTGATCCTTAGAAGCTGAAGAGGCATAGGAGGGGAGAGCTGTCATTTGTTGAGTTAGGATTCCAGTCTCAACCTTTTAAATAACTGCTAGCCAAACACCTGCTGCTTTGGTAGATTAGTAGAAGATGGCAGAGATGGGGGAAAAAAGGAAACAGGTTGCTATTGCTAAATGATATTGTATGTATGTCATTTGTTTCCCATTCAAAATCCTAAGCCTTAGTAAAAACCCTTAAAGATAAGTTATATCTGGTATTGAACTAAAAATATGTGTAAACGCCAGTAAGAATACCAGGTATAATTTATTGAGTGCTTAATTATTATATGCCAAGCACTGCACTAAGCATTTTACTTACAGTAACTTATTTAATCTTCTTAATAACTTGATTCTGACAAGTCGTGTCCTCCTATTATATAGTCTATGGAATCTTTACTTCTGCATCATAGTACACATTACAATTGTAGTTAAGAAAAATAAAAAACTTTAAATAACAAATTGCATACTTAGTTATTCTGTGTCTCACTCACCTACTAAACCAAATACTCCCTGAAGGGAAGGACCACCCATATCTGTCCTGTATCCTCAGCACCTCAACTGTGCCTGTGCCTGGTACATAGTGAATGCATGGGAATAATTTGTTGAATGAATAACTAAATGCATGGATGACTGAATACATGAATTAATTAATAGCCATTTTAAATAGATTCTGTTATCACTTCTACTTTATACACCCAGAAACAGACTTCAACCAAAGTCATTCTGACTCCAGAACATAAAACCACTATATTTAGATAGCCATTGGCAAGCATGAAATCTTCATGATTCTGGAAAAGGATTTGGAATTTCAGGGTATGCTGAATGTCTACATTTTCTTCAAAAGCACTTACCCTATAAATTTGGATCGGGATTTACGGATGGCTATTATTATCTTTCTTCTCTCCGGTGGTAAAAACATGGTTTCCCTAAGTCCCCAACCCATAAACTATTTCTGAGTATTGATTAGTGAAACAGATGACTGCCCAGGAAGCTGTTTCTGGGCTCTGTTGCCAAATGTACTTTGAGCTCTCACTCACCCTAGGAGGGGGAACCACAGACTTTTTGTGCAGATTAGCTCCCATTAAGAACAAAAGTCTCTTTGGGGATTTACTAATTCCCTCACCTCCCCTGGTGCCCATATTCATTCCTGTTGCCTCGTGTTAGGACTTTGCTCGAGGGCAGTGTTCCAGTTCTAAGAGAGATACTCAAGCCCCTGCTGCCCAAACATTTTGTAGTGCCATGCATGATTAACTGGACAAGGTCAGACTTGCCTTTCACAGCCCTCCCAGAGATAGACCCTTTGCTAAGAAATCCCAGAAATGCCTTAATTCTTTGGACATAAGTAGATCAGAGTACCATAGATGCTAGGAGCTCCTTTGCAGCTTTCTCTCCTTAAAGGTAAGAATATAATCCCATTGAGAGATACGTAATGCTTTTATAGACAGTGTCTTTTATCCCCCATTCCCCAGCAAACCTTGAGGATTACTTAGGAAAAAGCCATCCTCAGAAACTCAGTTTGAGGAAGGAAATTGTTTCAAATCATCCAGCAAATGATTAGCAACTATAGAATTTTATGAAGATTAAAAGGACCTCAGCTAAACATGTGAATAGCAGCAGCTGCGTGATAGCCACAATGAAGTCTTAGACTTTTTGCTCTCTAGTAGGTATTGCTACATGGATTGGTTATCGTAGTATCTTATTACGCCAAAAGTGAATTTATCTGCTTCTTTGGGAATCTAAGATGCTTAACGCAGGACCCACTCAGGCTAGAAAAAAGAGAGAGCACACTGAATACTTCATTGTCAATGTCTAATTGGGTCTACAAGCATAGTTCAGCCTCATCAGAGCCAGTCTTTAAAAAGAAAGCTCTGTTATGCCGGACAAATCCTTTCTGTGCAGTTCTTAATGACTTTCTCATGGGTTCCTTGTTTTTTAGATCTTATCTGTTCAGTTATTGTACTAAAACACAAATTACATCAGGCACTTAAGCAGCAGACAGAGAAGAGTGGCTGTGATCCCAGAAACCAGTAGGTTAATGACCATGATCCTGCCTTAGGAACTATTGCCACCATCAGTGTAACCTCTCTCGTTTTGCATATTCAAGGTTCTCTGCATGTTCTGAAGATAATGTTAGCCCTAGATTCCAAGTTATCCAGGAACAATGTCTTTGTCAACTTCTCTCAGCTTCTTCCTTATGCCATGTGAATAATCCTTCCGTAGGAGATGATTGAGACATCTCCACGGTGCCATTTAAGTGCTTACTAGATGTATACATTTGTATGGCCCTAGGTAACTAGAAAAGCCCCAGTTCATTTCATGGTTTGGTATCTTAGAGGAAGCCATTTTTTTTCCCTGAGGGTTCTTTATTCTGTTGTTCTAGCGGCTTCATATACAGATAGCTCTGATGATGAGACATCTCCCAGGGACAAGCAGCAAAAGAATTCTAAAGGGAGTAGTGACTTCTGTGTCAAGAACATCAAACAGGCGGAGTTTGGACGAAGAGAAATTGAAATTGCTGAACAAGGTAAAGAAAGCAAGCACCTTTTCCTTTTCAAGCTGCCTGTGTCTTTTTGTCCATGCTCTTGATCCTTTTACATCCTGGGGTCTGATAGCTTGTAAAATTTCAGTTTGATACAGAAGAATTCTTATAACAAAAGAAATCTGAGCTCAGGAAACACTGTGGGGAGGAAGCGAACTCTAGCAGGTCTGTAAGGAACTCCGATACAAGGAAAAGAAAGAGAGATTGATAAGGATGATGGCATGTAGGGAATCAGAGCCTTGGAGTATTCCCCTCTGGAAGCTCCTTATAAAAAAAAAATTAAAAAACAGGTTGTAATGTCTTGAATCCTTGAGAAATGTAATTTAACAAACAACCTGACCAGGGGAGGGATCTTAACTTAAAAGAACATTTTTTTCTGTTTATTCTTTTATTCCTTCCTCTCTAATATTGCTATTTATGTATTGGGCCTTTTCAGAAATGCCTGCACTGATGGCTTTGAGGAAGAGAGCTCAAGGAGAAAAGCCTTTGGCTGGAGCCAAAATTGTGGGTTGCACACACATCACTGCTCAGACTGCTGTGAGTCCTTTTCCTTTCTACATAATAGCAATAGTTAATAATAGCCACCAGCTATTGAGTGCTTATAACATGTCAAACTCTGGGTTAAAAGTTTAATAAATATTAGTTCATTGCTCCTTATAATAGCCATGTAAAGCAGCAGGTACTCCTGTTTCCATTTTATAAATGAGAAAGCTGAGGCTCAGAGAGGTTAATTGATTTGTCCAAGATTATACAGCTAGCAAATCATAGAGTAAAGATTTGATCTTCAGTGTCTCTGACTCCCAATGTTAATGCCTTCTCTACTACACTACACTGCTTCTCCTTATCTTTTCTTCCAGTGTCATTTCTACAAGGCATCCTATGAGTTAGACTACTTTTAGCTGCAAATAATAGAAAATATGATTTAAACTGGCTTATACATGAGGGAATTTATACATTACATAGCTGGAAGCCCAGAGGTCAGGCAGACTTCAGATGCAGGATCTTAGGGCTCTAATTTCACTTCTCTGTGATTCTCTTGGATCTGCCTCCTCGGAGTGCTTACTTCATCCTCAAGCTTGTAGCAGAATGGTTACAGCTATTTTAGCAATCACAAACTGATGAAGAGGAAGGACTATTTCTTCCTCTCTCCCAAGAGCAAGAAGACCTTTCCCAGAAGTCCTCCAGGATGCTCCATCATGTCTCCTTGCACAGAACTGGATCCCATGTCCATGTCCCACCAGTTACTGACAGGGAAACTGGGGTTATTACCATGATTAGCTTAGACCAATGATCCTCAGCCCTATTATATTATCAGATAATATGTAATGCCCCATATTATCCTGAAATGAAATTCATATATAATGTATCTATGTATAATTTTTAAAAAATCAATATAAAATCTTAGCTAAAATATGAAGGAGAATGAAAGAAAGCAATTTATAATAAAAGAATGTGTATTTCAACATGTAAATTCTTAGGCACAATTATGTTAGAATAGACATAGTTGTACTTATTCACAGCATCATTTGAATGTGACCACTACAAATGCAGATAGAAAAGTATTATTAGTTCCAGAGCATCAGAACAATATTGCCAGATGGTACAATTTTCTCAACTGGTAAACAATCTTTGGTAAATTTCTGAACAACAACAACAAAAAGTGTGAGTTTCTCTTGATTTACACAGTTGTTGTATTCCTGGAAAAAATTATTATATTAGTTTTATATTAAAATGCAAAAAATACTTTTTGTTAATATATAAACTGGAATAAGATTCTAAATTTGAGTAATTAAAAATAGGCTTTCCATTTAAGTGAACTTTCATTGGGACATTTGAAAATTATGCAATATGTGGCACCATTTTTGTTATAAAAGACTATCCTGCACATTCAGAATGTCTAGGTCCCTGGCCCTGCCCACTAAATGCCAGTAGCACTCTCCCATCCCCACACCCACCTATTATTGTGACAACCAAAAATGCACCCCCAATTTTCCAAAGCTTCTTTGTTGAGAACCACTGACTTTTAGAGTCATCATCAAGGATATAACAGATATTGAATTGTCAACCATAATGACCACGAGAGGGAAACTGGTATATTGAGAGATGGTCTAGAAGCATTCATGGGACTTATCAGATGTGGGACTTCTGTATTACCTAGATCAACTTTCAAAAGATTGTCTCTCCTGAAACACAGCACTCATGTGGCCACATTCCTGAATAAGGGCATTAAAGATTCCTCAAAACACATGCAGCTACTTACCGTCTTCACTATGAGACTTTTCTGGGTTATTTGTTCTTTGAGGAAAAAAAATACCTTGACTGCCCAAAATTAATATAATAAATTGAAAAGCTATCACCTGTGGAGCAGACTAATGACAGACTAATGAATCTAGAGAGAAATACTCTTGGAATCTTTTTTGGGCCATCCCAGTCAGGGGCATGAGACTTCAGAATGATGGCTTAAAATAGTAAGGTAAGTGCTTTTCTATGGTCACATGTTGCTAAATCATATCTAGTTTGCTTTTTATCCCCTGGCTTAATGAAGATTTCTACCCTTTAAGGTTCCTTCTCTGTCTTTTCCTGAATGGATTCATCAAAATTAATTTACCAATCTTAAGATTATTTTATTGTTCCCACCCACATTTATTTCCCTTTTTAAAAAAACAATTACAGTGGAGTTTCCTTTGCTTTGTTTGTTTTCAATATCTATTTTTTTATGATTACAAAAGTAATTAATATTCATTTCACAATATTTAAACCTTACCACAATATGTAATGTAGAAACACAGAGTCTCCTTGCTAATATGAACTAAATACAAAGAATAAACACATGGTGTCAAAACCTAGAGAGCTGAGAAGAGGTACTGATGCTTAATGTATGTAGAATTTTTAATTAACTTGACTGTAAAAGTGTAGAAATGGATAGAGTTGATAGTAACATATTATAGTGAGTGGAGCTAACACAGATGGTTTATAAATGGGATTGCAGCTGAAAGGGGTATTTTAGGGACATAAATATCAGTTGAAAGAAAGCTAGAGAATAATCTAGGAACTGAATAACATAGTGAACCTGGTGGTGGATGAGGATTGTAGTTAATACTACAAATATAAGAATGTTCTTCTATCAACTGGAACAAATATATGTCACTATTACAAGGTAGTAAGAATATGGTAGTGCAATGGAAAAATACAATTAATGCAACTTATGACTATAGTTAACAGCAATATTGTAATATTCTTGCATCAATGTCAAAGAAGGTACTATATCAATGCTAAGGGTCAGTGGTATGGGGGTATGGGATTTTTTCTTTTGGACTAAGGAAAACATTCAAAAATTTACTGAGATGATGACCACACAACTCTATGATGCAAGTGAGAGCCACTAAGTATACACTTTGGATGGATTGTACAAGTCATGGGACTGTATAACACAATGAACCTGTTATGGATGATGGACTGTGGTTAACAGTACAAATATGAGAGTGTTCTCTCATGAACTATAACAAATGTACAATACTGATACATGGTGTTAATAATAGGGGGGTGTAGGGAAAAAATGTACCAAATGTAAGCTATGGACCTTAGCTAGTAGTAAAACTTTGATGATATTCTTTCATAATCTGTAAAAAATGCCCCACAACAATGCAAGGTGTTGGTGGAGGGCTGACGTATGGGAATTCTGCACATTATGTATGATTATTTTGTAAGCTCACAACTTCTCTAATTATATATATATATATATATATATATATATAAAGACAGAGTCTCCTCTAATCCCATGCTCCAGAAATACCTATCATAGTTAATAGTTTCCTAGTAGACTTAAATATATCTACATTTTTAAGATGTGTTTCTATAGTTCCTTCTAATCAGATGCCATTGCTACTCCTTTTAAATGGTGATGACTTGAAGTCAGTTTAATCCAGCTTCCAAGCTCTGTCCTCCTCTGCTCCTCCTAACTGCCTTCCCTCCTGTTTCAGTCCTAAGAGCCAGCTGTCTTAACTCACAGTTCTTTAAACAGTTCTTATATTCATTTTTTTTTTAGGAGGTACCAGGGATTGAACCCAGGACCTCATGCATGGGAAGCAGTGTTCAGCTACTGAGCTACATCTGCTCCCCAGTTCTTATATTCTTGATCTCTATCACTTTCCTTTTCTAGATCAATTTATATTGCTTTGTGGCTAAGTCTCATTATCCTTCTTCTGTTTGATAAATTTGGAGATCCTAGTTATGGGAATTCAGAAATTCTTTAAGGTGAAATAAAGGAGAGAGTAAAATGGGATCAGATAGTGAAATGTAGTATGGACTAGAAATTAAGACATGTCAGTAGTTCTTCCATTAACTCACTTGCACAAATTACTTAGGGGGTTAGCCTCAATCAGTGGAGTGGTTTGCAAGTTTTTTAAAAAAATCAGAATATATTATATCATTTTATTTATCTTAGAAATATTAGAAATACAAATTTTAAAAAATGAAAATTATCAGTACCCAGAGATAATGTCTGTCAGTAAATCTTTTTTTTTTTTAAAGATTTATTTATTTACTTGATCCATTTTAAACCGCCCCCCTTCCCCATTTTGCTGTTTTTTTGTGTGTGTGTGTCCATTCGCTGGGCAATTCTCTGTGTCTGTTTCATCTCTTCTCATTCCTCCTGCAGTCTTCACCAGGATTCGATCCTGGAGACCTCCAATGGAGGAGAGAGATGTTCTGCCATCTGCGCCACCTCGGCTCCTGGTTTTCGGAGCTTTCAGAGCATCGCGTCTTGTCTCTCTCCTTTTACGTCATCATCTTGCTGCATGGCGGCTCCGCGGCTCACCGGCACACAGAGCCTGGCGGCTCACCGCCACACACAGCCTGGCAGCCCATGCGCCTTCTATATATATATATATTTTTATTTTACCGGGAGGTCCCGGGGATCGAACCCAGGTCCCTCCATATGGCAGATGGACGCTCAACCATTTGAGCCACATCCGCCCCCA
>JAQZBX010017681.1:0-35340 GCA_029593785.1 Cabassous unicinctus | reverse complement strand
AATATGAGGTCAACATAATTAATCGGATTACAAAGCCATATAAAGCTACATTATTCTTATTTACATATTTACATTTGGAAGGAAAAACATCACTCTGAAACCATAAACTTTCCTAAACCTTTTGCTTGGGTGAATTCTATGAAAGTAAAATTTCATAATGACTTAAATATACGTCATGTAGTTTATTTTCAAGTGTTGTAATATTAAAGCTTTTTTTTTTTTTTTACCATTTTATATCAAATTAATCAAACAATATGGGAAGACTACGTTGCAAACATTTTCTCCTTCAAATTATAGGGGTTTTTGGCTTGTTTGTTTTTCTTCATTTTTGCCAATATTGTGCACCAAACTGATATTCTGACAAGAATAACAAGAATAACCAAAGTCCATAGTTTCGCATCTGCCCTATTCACAGACTTAATTTTTTTTTAGATGTTTGAATTTGAATGTAAACCTTCTCCCATTATCACATTCCCAGGGAGAAATTAACACTCAGGATTAAATTCTAAATCCTATTCAGGTACAAAGACTTTCCAGTCCAAAGGAATTAAGGTTTTAAATAAAGTTCTCATGCCTGGATGAGTTCAGAAACCAGCCTCCCTCTTTCTTAGTCCACCTGGTCTCAGCAGAGGGGTGTCCAGTGCCTGGTAGAGTCCAGGTTCATTCAGCAGCTGCATCTGTGCATAGGTGTTCATGTAGGTCCTTTGGAGCCTCAAAAGTTGCATTATCACAGCATCAGCTCCATCCCACCTTGGTTAAGATACCAGTCAGCTTTCCACTAACAAAGTTATGGCAGGCTGAATGATGCCAGCGGCTCCAGCAGAGACGTCTGTGCAAAGCCCGATGGTCAGAGAAACCTTACCTTGATCCTCTCCATCATGCAGGAAGGTTTACATCAATTGCCTCACACCCAGGACCTCAGAACTTCAGCTCAGTCAGGAGTTTAACCACCAAGCAAGAGGTTAATTTCTGTCCCAGGCATTTCCCATCTTAATGTCCATTTCCCCTAGAGCCTCAATTGGCTCTATGGGTTCCAGTTGAGGATGGTCCTCTGTGTAGCAGGTACCTTCATTCTCCTGTGAAGAGGCATTTTGGTCTTGGGCTATGAGTCCTGGTCGCCAGGACCTCTTGCCTCCCAGTGTCTCCTTTGAGTGCACTGAGACACTGCAAAGCCCATCAGAGAACACATAGCTGGAGTTGGGAGGGAGCCTGGGGAGAAGCTGCTAGAATCCAGGGCTCCCCATTCCAATTTCCTCTGTGGCCCTGAAAGGAGAACTGAGTTGGACAGTGATTCTAATGCCACTCTGTACTTTCAAGTATATTGTTCAGTGGTGGTAATTGCATTCACGATGTTGTGCTACCATCACCACCATATTCATG
Organism: Cabassous unicinctus; assembly: GCA_029593785.1. NCBI lineage: Eukaryota > Metazoa > Chordata > Mammalia > Cingulata > Chlamyphoridae > Cabassous > Cabassous unicinctus. Next base: position 33,960 of record JAQZBX010017681.1, on the reverse strand, counting down.
GAATTTTAATTTATCTTTTTTAACCTCCTTTGTGAACTTGATCAAGTAGCCAGAAGTTTACATATTCTTTTAAATGTCTAATCAATCTAAAATTATTAATATTTCTATCTTCCCTCCCCAGATAATTTAGAAAAAGTAACATCGATGACACTTCCATGGAAAGCAATAAAAAGTAGTCTTTAAAAATGGCAGTTAATACAACATTTTTATTAACTAGTGAGTGCTGTTGAATGTTAAGCTCCTCTTAATCTTATGAGATTCAACATTATTGCCGTTGAGTGGAGAGAACAGTTCTGCTAGTATTCCTAAAAAACAAAGTAACAGTTAAATAGGCCATAAACCACAGTTTGAAAATTCCCTTTAAATTCTGAATATTATGAAATGAATCCTAATGTTGCAATTACCATTACAATTAAATGGCAGAGATCTTAAATGACTTTCCTATAAATTATAGTACAAAGGATGAAAGAAGATTTTAATTTAAAAGTACTGTGTTGAAATTACATGGACAAACACTCATGTGACTCCCACTTGGAATTATCTCGCACGTAGTAGCCATTTTTTTATATATCAATTTACATGTCCTTAATACTTTCTTGCATGTTAATCCCAGTAGCAATGCCAATTTTTAAGGTAATGTTTCATGAAAGAAGTAAAGAACTTGGTGAGGATGGCTCTAGACTACTTTTTCATAGGCTGTACATAAAGATTCAGTTCAGTGATACAATCTTGAATAACTGGTAAGAAAAAAATGGACCACTCCTGAAAATTGCTTAAATTGTTTATGCTTACTGTAAGGACTTTTCAATATGGAAGTTTCAAAATGCTGTTTCTTAGCAAAAGGTTGAACTTAATAACTGGTAAATAAAAATAACTAATCTTGTAAAACTATAGCAAAGTTATCTGGTTACACCTTCCTCTAAAGAGGAATCCCAACATAAAACCAGGCTGCATATTCTCATGCTTTCCTATAATGGAAGCAACTCCTTCCAAACTCTGGAAGGAGAACATGAAAGGACTTGGAGTGCTGGTTGCCTTTTGGCTCCTAGTTTACTGAATAATTCTGTTTCTCTGCCTTGCTTTACAATGGACCTTCCCTCCAGCCTCACTGGAATTGGCAGCGTCATGACATAAGATTGTCTATATGTCTGACTTAATTTCCCAGGGCTGTTATGAGAAATACTACACACTGGGTTGGCTTAAGCAAAAGAAATTTATTGTCTCATGATTTGGGAAGCTAGAAGTCCAAAATCAAGGCTCTTCTAAGGCCATGTTTTCTTCCCTAAAGTCTGTGGGGTTCTACTGCTGGCTTGCCACAATCCTTGGGGTTCCTTGGCTTGCATCTCTGCCTCCTGTCACATGGCCATCTTTCTCCTTGTGTCCTCTCTTCCAGGTTCCACTGACTTTCAGCTTCTCCCTGTGGCCTTCTCTGACTTTCTGCATCTGAATTTCTTCTACTTATAAAGGACTCTGGTAATATGGATTAAGGACCACTGTGCTTCAGGTGGGCCACATCTTAACTTAAAACAGCATCTTCTAAAGCTCCTATTTACAATGGGTTCGTACCCATAGGAATCCACTGAAATGAATCTATGTGATGAAATAATGAAATAAATTCATTATTAAGCCTTTGGTCATGTTTATTTATCAACAAGAAGTGTCCTAACCACAGGGATTTACCTTCTTAAAAATATTTCAAAACTACTTTAACTGTATTCCTTGAAGTAAAATAGCTGATGAAATATAAGATATTAATAAAGCAAGGAGTTTTATCATTTCATTATTTTGCTAATAATATGAAAATTTAGAAGAATCAAACAGTTATTGTTAAATAAAAACAGTTCAAAGTCATTTACTTGGATGATCCTATAAAAGAAATTCTTGTATTTATTATTTCCATTAATAAAATGGCTCAAAAAAGTTTCATCTAATATGAAACAATTCTGGGCTCTCCTCTCCCAGAGCCAGTTGTTCCCAGATGCCCACATCTGCATCTCAGTGGCCAATGGGGTAACACATACGAGTGTGAGGATGATGTTATGCTTTCTACTACAGGCTCCAGGGCCAGAGGCAAGAGTTTTAATCCCAGCTTCATCACTTATAGGTGGTGACCTCGAATAACTTAGCATCTTTGGGTCTCAGTTTCAGCATATGTAAAAGAGAGAGAAAATAATAATACAAGTACTCACCTCATTGTTTGTTGTGGGGATTAAATAAGAGAATATGTGTAAAGGGCTTCATGTAGTGTCTGACATATAGCTAAAAGTCAAATGTTAGCTATCACTTCTATTTTCAAATGTGCATTTGCACATATCAAACATTGTTCTTATTGTCATTCTTCTATTTCCAATCCTCTGTATTCCTAGCTACCTTAGCCCATCCTGACTTTGAATTTCTAGAGCATTGTGGAATTGCTGTAAGGGTTAAAGTAGATATAGATGAATCCCTATCACAACAGTAGTAATAATGGCGCCCATTATTTGATCTCTTTCTCTGCCCTCTGTTCATGAAGTCAGGGTACACGCAGCTGTCCAAGCAGAATCCCCTTCCAGGCCCAGTTGATGACTCCCTCTCTGGGTCACCCAGGCATCTTGGTTCTATAGAGCCATCCATCCACTCTGCTCTAGCCTCATTCCTTGAGCTCTATCCCCACGCATGAGGGAACCCGAGAGAACATCCCAGTGTGTCACGATCCCCCTGTGGTCAGTCCTTCTCTCTCCAGACCACCCTTCACTCCAGAACTATCTCCTTCTACCCTCCCTGGGCCACCCCAACCCGAATGCAAAATAAGAGCAATCACAAAATGGCCTTGCTCTGCCTTCCCCTCTCCTGCTCCGAGGTATTTGAATTTCTCACTGGGCCCTGTGTGAGCCCCTCCAGCTGAGCCCATGTCCTGGGAACCTGTGAGAGCCCCTCCTGCTAAGCCTGTTTCCTTAGGGTCTCTCTTTTCTCCTTTGTGATATTAGTTCCATGAAGGCAGAAACTTTATCTTTCTTTGTCTCCTTGACAATATCTATTCAATTAAAATTTCTCAAATAAATGAATGCATGTTGGTTCTAAGTTTCTTTTAGTATAAAATTTCTTTTGTTAAGGGTTGAAGCATGAATCACAGGAAAAAGGGAGCCATCACTGAATAAAAAGAACATGATCAGATTTTTAAAGATATGCTACCTGGATAGAAGAGAAGAAGGGAAGGTTTCACACCAGGGCATTCAAGACTTTACCCAGAGAATAGAGGTGAGATATGTGAAGTCAGGACTAAATATTAAATATCTTGAACCAGGATAAAGTTTGATTAGTAGCAAAGCCAGAAATGCATATTCAGAAGGCATAACATAGTCACTAGTGAGGATAAAAGTCAAAGTGGGCAGCAGAAACCTAAAGCTAGCACAGTGCTTTGCAGTCGTCATCAAGCTTTTCAGATATGTAACCTGTTTTTTTTAGTGTACTGGTCACTATTGAACCAGTCTCATTAAATTGGATGTGAAGTTGATTACGAGTCCTCCACTGTCTCTGCACACAGTAAATCATTTATAAATATTTGATGGAATGAACAACAGATGAATATTAATTGAGCTTTGATGTAACTTGACTATGAGATGTACAGTTAATTTCACAGTTTGTCTGCTTGTTGAAGTACATTCTTACCCATTCCAAGTTTTGGTCTGATTAATAGTATATAGAACAGTTGTTGCTGAACATGCACTAATTCTGTTTTAAGATTGTCATGTGAATGTGTATATGAATTCAAAAAAGGTAGTACTCAGGGTCCTTTTTTCTTTTCTCCTCTACAGTCTCCATGGTTTGTTTTGAATGCTGAAGAAGCTATTTCAGTGTTGTATTAGCATTGATTATCTGAAAACTTTGAACTTGGTTTTTATTTTTTAATTTTTAAAAAATTTTTATTGTGGGTAAAAATCAAATTTGAACTTGGTTTTTATTGACATAATGGATTTTCTCATGAGTTCTCTTTTTCCCAGATTACACTCCTGGATGAAATTGAATATAACAAAGTTAATTTCTTAGATCTTAATTACTCCAAGTACAGCAGAAAGGTCAGAAAATTTGGCATGAAACTCAGGGTCTGATAAAGAGTGAATTATCAACTAGCTGTGTGACCTTGAAAATGTCAATTAAATTCTCTTAGCTACAGGTAGCACTTTTGGAATGGTAGAGTAATGACTTCCAAAACTCCACTCCTCCATAAAAGCAATAAAAACACTGCAATAATTCACAAAATCAACTTTTTCAGAACTCTGAAAATTAACCAAAGGCTTACAACAATACAAGAAGCATGTATATAATAAAAGTGCTTGACTCAGTAATGACTGTGAGTTCCTTGATGTTTTGACTTGTTCTATTCCTGCCCCTCTTTCCACAACTCCATGGTAGCCTTGAAGATCAGTAGATTTGCAACCATGTAGTTGTGAAAACCAGCAGCCTAGGAGAGAGAACAAGGTTGAAGCTCCTCAAGACCCATCTCCTGAGAATTGTCATTATTTGACCTATCTGGAACTCCCTGGAAAATCCCATTCAAAGGAATTGTTTTTATTTGAGCAGACTCAGACCTTTCTCTGTGAGGAAAGCATGGCCTCCACCCCTGATTGTTTTCCAAAAGCACTCAGCAGCTATTGTTTAAAATTACAGCTGTCCAAGGCAGTGATACCAATTAGGACAAACAAGAGGCTGGCCAAAAAACTTAAAAGGAAAATCTGGGGAATGAGATGCATGTAGGATGCTCTGATATATTCCTGGGGATTTTCAGAAAAGATTTTAAAAAGCCCTAATACTTTACTTGTAGCTGACTTTGAGGCCTCACAGAAAGGGAACTGAAGGCCAGATCAGGGTTGTAAACTGCCAGAGCATTGATGGCATGCCCCAAAATACACATAGAGAGTTCTGCAGAAAAGGGTGAGAGACTTATTGGTTCCAGGCATTTAAGGAAATCTCTGTCCAGTCATTGGCTAACTAATGATTAGCTCATTGAATAGAGGCTTCAGTGCTCTCACATTACATAGACTTTACAAAATTTGTCCAAGAAAGTCACTAAACAAATATACAGCAATAACAATAAAACTGGGAGGGGGTTTTTATTTTCAGAGTTGCCATGTTGTATTATTTTAAAAGTCCAGTTTTTTCTTCTTTTAAATGAGACATACAAAGAAACAAGAAAGTATTACCCATGCACAGAGAAGAATCAGTCCATAAAAACTGATTTCTAAAATTACAGGGCAGTATAGGAATGATGTTGCACCAAATAAAGAATACATATAAAGAGTTATAAATTATATAAAAGAACCAAATAAAATTTCTGGGGTTGAAAAGTACAAAAACTGAAAGGAAAATTCACTGGAGGGCTGAAGCAGATTTGAACTGGCAGAGTGAAGAATCAGTAAACTTGATGACAGGTCAATGGAAATTATCTAGTCTGAGAAAAAGAAAGACAAAAGAATGATGGAAAATGAACACAGCTTTGTATACCCATGGGGCACCATTAAGTGAACAATATCACATAATAGGAGTTCCAGAAGGAAGAGAGGAAGGGAAAGGGGCAAGAATAATATTTGAAGAAATAATAACTGACAACTTCAACAATTTTATAAAAAACAACTAATATACACATTAACAAGATCAATGAACTCCAAGTAGGATACACTCAGAGAGATCCACACCTAGACACTTCATAGTCAAACTGTCAAAAGCCACAGACAAAGAGATAATTTTGAAAGCATTAAAAAAAAAAAAAAAATCACATACAAGGGATCCTCAATAAGATGAATAGCTGATTTTTCATTAGAAACCCTGGAGACAGGAAGGCAGTGGGATACCATATTGAAAGTGTGGAAAGAAAAAGACTGTCAACCAACAATCTATATCCAGAAAAACTATCCTTCAAAAATGAAGGAGAAATTAAGACATTTGCAGATAAATAAATACAGAGATGATTCACCACTTGCAGACTTGCTCTACAAGATATTCTAAAATGAGTCCTTCAAGCTGAAATGAAAGGACACTAAACAATAACTCAAATCTACACAAAGAAATAAAGAGCACCAAAAAGGCTACAATAGAGGTGAAAGTATATATGTATTTTTGTTTGTAACTCCTTTCTTCCCCTAACAGACTTAAAAAAAAACTGTATAAATTATAAAACTGTGTTTATCAGCTTATCACATTTAGAAATGTGATTTATATGACAATAATAGCACAAAGAAGGGGAAGGAACAGAGCTTTTGGAGCAAATATTTTGTATACTATTGAAATGAATTGGTAGTAATGCAAGCTAGATTTATTAAAGCTCAGATATTAACTGCAATCCTCAGGGAAACCACTAAGAAAAGACCTTAAAAATATGGTAAAAGAAACAAGGGAATTAAAATTGTTCACTAGAAGAATTCTAGTTAACACAAAAGAAGGCAAGAGAGGAAGAAAAGAAGAACAAAAAATATATAATATATATAGGAAGCAAATAGGAAAATGACAGATATAAATCCTACCTTAGCAATATTCTATTAAATGTAAATGGATTAAACACTTCAATCAAAAGGCAGAGATTGGCAGAATGCATAAAATGAATATGATCCAACTACATGATGTCTACAAAAGACATGTTTTGTTTTCAAAGACACAAATAGATTGAAAGGAAAAAAATGGAAAAGATGTAACATACAAGGATTAACAGTAGTGGCTATAGTAATATTGGACAAAATAGAGTTTAAGACAAAAAGTTTTACTTAAGGTGAAGGATATATTATAATGATAAAAGAGTCAAACCATCAGGAAGACATGGTAACTATAAACATATATGCACCTAACAGTGCCAAATTTCATGGGAAAAAAAAAACTTGAGAAAATTGAAAGGAGAAACAGACAATTCAGCAATAATAATTTGAGACTTTGAAACTTTAATAATGGAGAGTCACCCCAAGCCAGAGGACAACGTGGAAGCAGGATTCTGACCTGGCCAGGGTGATGGGGGTCACCCAGAGGCGGATCCAGATACATGTGAAAGTCAATCTGCTTTGTTCTAAAACTTTTAAAGGTTTCCCCCTTCATTACCACATTTAATCACTTCAGCAACATTGGGATGTGGATATTTATTTTTACAAATTTAGAGATGAAGAAACCCAGTTTACAGAGGCCAAATAACTTGCTTGAGGCTACCCAAGTCCAATTCTCTTCCATCTGTATCCCTGCATGGTTCAAAAATACCTCCTGAAACATCACAAAAAATAATAAAGCATTAGAAATAATGGATATAACAACTAGACAGAAGATCAAATAGGAATAGAAGACATGAACAACACCATAAAGCAACTAAACCTAACAGAGATCTATAGAAAAATCCACCCAACTGCAGCAGAATGCACATTCTTCTCACTTGCACATAAAACATTCTACAGGATAGTACATATGTTATGCCATAAAACAAACCTCAGTTAGTTTAATAGGATTGAAATAATACAAAGTAGGCCCCCAACTACAATGAAATGAATTTGAAATCAATAGGAGAAGGAAATTTGGAAAATTCACAAATATGTGTAAATTAAACAAAACAATCCTAAATAACCAGTGGGTCAAAGAAAAAAATCACAGGGGAAATAGAAAATACTTTTAGATGAGTGAAAGTGAAAACTCAACATAGCAACTTTATTGGATGCAGCTCCAGTTATGGCTAAGAGAAATTTAGAATTGTAAATGCCTATGTTAAAAATAACAAAGATTTCAAATCAGTAACTTTCCATCTTAAGAAACAAGAAAAAGAAGAGCAATCTAAACCTAAAGCAAACAAAAAGAAGGAAATAATAAAGATTAAAGTGGAATTAAATAGAGATAGAGAATCAACAAAACCAAAAATTGGTTCCTTAAAAAGATCAACCAATTTGATAAACCTTTAGCTAGACTGAACAGGAAAAAAGGAGAAAAGCCTCAAAATACTAGAACCAGGAATGAAAGTGGGGGAAATTACTACTGATCATAAAGAAATAAAAATAATTATCAGGGAACACTGTGAACAAATTAAATAATCTAGCTGAAATGGACGAGTTCCCAGAAAGACACAAATTACCAAACCTTACTCAAGAACAGGTAGAAATTCTGAATAACCCTGAAACAAGTAAAGAGATTTAATTAGTAATTTTTAAAACTCTCATAGAAAAACCTGGCCCAGATATTGTTAGGATGGCAATACTCCCCCAATTGACCTATAGAGTCAATGCAATCTCTATCAAAACCCCAGCAGAAAACAGTCTTGAAACAGAAGAATATGTTGGAGAACTCAAGCTTACTGATTTCAAAATGTACTTCTACCAAGCTGCAATAATCAAGACAGTGTGGTACTGGCATAAGGATAGACATATAGATCAATGTAAGGAAATTTAGAGTCCTTGATTAAATCCTTTTTTTAAATCATCAGTTGAATTCCAACAAGGGTACCATGACAATTCAGTGGGTAAAGAACAGTCTTTTCAACAAATGATGCTGGAACAACTAAATATCCACATTAAAATGAATGAAGTTGGACCTCTACTTCATGTCACATACAAAAATTAACTCAAAATGGGCATTGACCTAAATGTAACTCTGAAAACTACAAAACACTTAGAATAAAACATAGGAGTAAATTTTTGTGGCCTTTGGTTAGGCAATTAATTCTTAGATATGAAATGAAAAGCACAAGTGACAAAAGAAAAAATATATAAATTGAACTGAACCAAAATTAACAACTTTTGCACTTCAAAGGACATCATAGAGAAAGTAAAGACAACCCAAAGCACAGAAGACAGTATTTTCAAGCTATAGCTCCGATAAGGGTCTGATATCCAGAATATATGAAGAACTCTTCCATTTCAGCAATAAAATACATATAGCCCAAATAAAAATTGGGCAAAGAATTTGAATAGACATTTCTCCAGAAGTAGACACACAAATCGCCAAAAAGCACATAAAAAGATGCCCACCATCATTAGTCATTAGGGAAATGTAAACCAAAAGGATTATCAGGTGCCATTTTATACCCACTATGATGACTAAAATTTTTTAAAAAGTAGATAATAATGTATTGACAAGGATGTGGAGAAACTGGAAACCTCATTCGTTACTAGTAGACATGCAAAATGGTACAGCCACTTTGGAGAACAGCTTAGCAATTTCTCAAAATGTTAAACATAGAGGTATCCAATGACCTAGGAATTACATTCGCAGATATGTATTTAAGGGAAATGAAAACATATTTCCACGCAAAACATTGAACACAAATAATCATAGATACACTATTCATAATACCCCCAAAGTGGAAACAACCCAAATATCCCTCAACTGATTAGTGGATAATCAAAATGTGTTGCATCCATACAATAGAATATTATTCAGCAATAAAAATGAATGAAGTACTGATTGATGCACAATATGGATGAAACTTGAAAACATGCTAGAAGAAAGGTGACAGTCATAAAACACCACATAGTGTATGATTTCATATATATGAATGTCCAGAATATAGGTAAATCCGTAGAGACAGAAAAGCAGGTAAGTGATTGTCAGGGGCTGAGCATTGGGGAAAATAGGGAATTCCTGCTAATGAGTATGGGGTTTCATTTTAAGGCCATGAAAATATTCTAAAAATTAGATAGTGGCAATGGTTGTACAACTTTGTGAATACACTAAAAACCACTGAATTGTACATCTTAAGTAGGTGAGTTTTATGGTATGCAAATTATATCTCACAATAGCTGTTATAATTTTTTTTCTCTTGGCCTTCATTTTCTCATTTGAGAAGTGGGAGTGTTGGGGTTGTTTATCATTATAGCTTCCACCAGCTCATTTTATTTAATAGAAGTGTACCTAGGAAATTGTGTGAAAATTGACCTTTTTAGAGCAGAACTCTATTTACTCATTGTTTCATTCTCAGAGATGCTTTACTTTTATTTCCCATGTTCTGTCAATCTTAAGATTCTCTACTCCTGGTTTCTTTGTTGAGTTTACAAACATTTCAAGATTTATATTATGGGTGTTAGGTGTAAAAAGTCATTTTAATCCAGCAAGGGAAGTGATTTAAATTAGGCAAATTTTTCTATAATATATTTCATTTTTTCAATAAGCATTTTTGGAGTACCTATTATCAGGCAATAAATTCTGGAAGAATCAAATAGGTAAAAATATTTTAGATAAAGTAGGTACAGTCATTGCAGTGTGGTAGCAGGATCATTAAAAACGGAACATCAGAAAACCGGTTTTAATTTTAACTCTGACATGGGTAAGTCTAATAAGAGCTTTAAACCTTAGCTTTTTATTATAATGTAGTATAATAAATTGATATAAATATCTGTAAATGTAAATTTATGTAAACACAATCTATAAATATATATGTATATATAATTACCATTCAGTATACTCAATATTTTTAGTGATATTAAGAATAATGACTGATATTTATTGAGCACTGGATATGGGGTAAGTGATTCATGCATAGTATTTCATTTCATCCTCAAAAGAGTCTCTTGAAATAGAAACTATTCCTATTCACCCCATTTTACAGATGAGTAATCCAATTATAAATTTTCTTAGGACAGAGACCTTAATCTCCAAGAAAGATTCTTTACAATACATCCTCAGGAAATGCCTGGAGACCTCTGTGATTCCTGACATTTATAAATATCACCTCATGCCTCTCTTGCAGTCCAATAAAGAACTACTAAAAAGTTTGAATGATTTTCTTCAGGAGAACAATAGAAGCTGACTTGGGGCAGTGGCTTCACAGTGAACTAAAGGACACGCTATTACTGCTGTATTAGGAGGAAACAATGCTGGGGTTGGTCCTTAGCCCCCCTACCCCTGGGCACTCCTTTGCATTAACACATTCCATATTGGGGATATTAATGCTGACGTTTTCAAATGCTACAGGCCCACTTTATAGCAAATGTGCTTTATAAATGACATGCTATTCAAATAGTAAGTAATCTAAACACATTTCAATACTCCTTATTACGTGGAGCTGGGAAGTCTAAGCACTTTATCACGTAGCAAAATACTCAATTGAGTATATGAAAGTATTTCTATTAGTCAACCAAAGGAGTGCTGATGCAAGATACCAGAAATCTGTTGGGTTTTATAAAGGGTATTTATTTGGGGTAGAAGCTTACAGTTACCAGGCCATAAAGCATAAGTTACTTCCCTCACCAAAGACTGTTGCCACATGTTGGAGCAAGATGGCTGCTGACGCCTGTAAGGGTCCCACCTTCCTCTTCCTCTTAAGGCTCCATAGACCCAGCTTCTTCCAATATCAGCTGTAGGCTGGGATAAGTCTTGTGTCTCTCCTGGGGCTCGTTTCTCTCCAGGCTCAGCTGCTCTGTTCTCTCCACAAGGTCAGCTATAGATTATCAGGCTCTCTCTCTTCCTGCAGCCTCTTCCATGTCTGTGGAGCCATCTCTATTCCTCTGTATTCTTCTCCTGTGTGTTTACTTCCTGGGGATCCAGCTCAAAACTCTGTCTACTCTGCCTTGTTGTTACTCTGTAAGTTCCCGCTCACCAAGGGGCAGGGACTTGACATCCTACTGACATGGCCCAATCAAAGGCCTAAACATAATTTAATCAAGTAAAAGTGAAACCTCTGTATCCAATCTAATCTAATGTGCCCAGAGGAACAGACCAGCTTACAGACATAATCCAATATCTATTTTTGGAATTCATAAACAATACCGAACTGCTACAATGAGTAAGTCAGTATGAATGTTTGTCTCATACCTCAGGAGTAAGGCAGGATTCGTTCTGTTTTTAAGATTGACTGCATTTTATTTTTGTGCTCTGAAGTGAATGAGTTAAACAATATTTGTATAAATCATTTTGTTTGACTGAACCACCAGCTGGAATGTGGAGTTAAAGAACCACATTTAAAAGATAACTGTCTTCATACTTGTCAAGGATGAAAGATTTCATAATAGTCTTGAGAAGCAGTAATTTTTGATTGACTTATTTAATAACATATCGAAGTGAATATTTGTTTGTAAAATATGAATATTTGAGAGGGTGGCTTGAGTTTTAAGCACAATTGTTAAGAAATTTGAGTTTTTTCTTTTTTTGGAGAAAAGTAGCCCAAGAGTTGGTAGAGAATTTTGAGATAGTTGTAGAGTCTTAAATGGACCCTCATGTGGCAGCAACCAAGGGGTGTTTGGAGGTGGTTAAACTCAGCAAGATTTACAAAGAACTAGTTGACTCACATCCTTGGCCCTGACCCCTAGCTCATTTAATCTCTGGAGCAACCCTGTCAGCTAGGTGGGATATTTCACACTGGAATATGGGGAGCCAGGTTGAATCAATGCTCAAAGATGTCTGACAAGGAAACTGTAGATCTTGGGGAAATTTATCTCTTTTGATGGCCAGGTTAATATAAGAACTGTGTAAGTTAGTGCTAAGCTGATGCTTACTCTTTCTCGTTTTGTGTTTTCTGCAGTATAGCTACTAAAATATGAAAAGTAATCCCTAGAAGTAGAATTCAATGAAGGCTTGATCTGCTAATCACCCTTGTTTATGGAGAAATTTCCAGTTTCCTCTCTTCCTGCCTCCAGTAGTCATAGAATGTCTATTTTATGCTACACAGAGTACTTCACATCCTTCCTTTTGGCACTTACACTCAAAAGGAGGGGCACAGATAAAGAAAACCAAATATGTTGAGTGCAAATTTGCAAATTCTGCAAATTCCTATGTAGGAAGCAGAGTTCAGGGAGGGAAATGAGCAAGTGGAGAAGGAAATTATTTAGAAAGTATCATCAGGCAGGCTTGCTTGAGAAGGTGGCATTTCAGTTGAGATCCACAGAATGAGGAGACAGCATTTGAGGAACTTGCAAGGCCAGATGTTCAGAGTCTATGACAGGAAACATTGTGGCCCTCAGGGAATCTGGCAGAAGGGCAGTGTGGTTGCAGTGTCGTGGCTGAGAGGAGAGTATCATAACACGTCTGTTTGCTTGTGTAGATGAGATACCTCAAACCTTGACAAACACACATGTCACCCTTGTTCTGAGAACCCAGGGCTCAGGGCTGGCCAACACTTCGTGGTCACCACTCTTTAGGCCATGGAAATGCTTCCCCACATCCTTGCCTATGTGTGGGTTATACCAGAGCTAACACTGGAGACTGACACTGCATGGGTACACAGGGAGATTTGAGCTGTGGAAACACTTAGGTGAGAGAAAGACAAATGTATTGACTGGTCAAATCCCTCCTTTCAGATAGCATGAAAAACTTTCTACTGCTTTCACGACAAAATGTTGTTGAACATCTATTTCCTTGCTTCTCTTCATGAACCATTCCGTATTTCCAGAAGTACTCATGAATTAGCACAGTATTTCCGACTATTGCACATGGCGGCTAAGGAATATTAGACAATTCATCTTATTCTTAAATTCACAATTCCCTTACATTTATATATACAATGAATGATTTCTAAGTATAATAGAAATACTTTTTGAATTTGAGGCTAGAATGTCTGAACAGATAAGATGGATGGGTTTAAAAAATGAAACAGACAATCTTTATCTATAATTGAAAATCAAAATGAAATTATTAATTTAATGGATAATAAAATGAGAGAAAGAATTATACATAAAATATTTTTTAAAGAAAATTTTTTTTGTAAATTAAAAGAATTTTCATGTGATGAATCTAAAGTGAAATTCCTAGAAAATAAAAGAAGCTGGAAAAAGGAAACAAACATTTTGTGAATAGTAAGGGTCATGTAAAAATAATTTCAATACTAATTGCTTTAAAACTATTTTCTCACTATTGTAGATTAAGATATGAATCTTAATTGTAGAGAGATTTGAAGAAACTCAGCAAACATACTATCCTTTTTGGTTTCCTATGAAATATTCCAGCAATGAAAAAAAAATTTTTTAATGAAGAAATATTGTTTGGATACAGATATTCCTTTAAGAGATGGTTTATATGATGAATTTGAAAATATATTTTCTATGATGATAAATTTTCTTTTGCAATTCCCCTTTATATTTTTTAATGTAAAATCCATTGTTTGAGTATAAATATTGCTTTAAAATTTTATTGACAATTCCAGTTGTTGCTGTCTCAGCAGAGTGAAATTTCTCTAAACTGGAATTAATTTAAAAATACTCTAAACCTACAAGTGACTCAAGAAAATTGCCTAATTTGACATTATTCACAATAGGTGTAAATTATGTGAAAATCTTGAATGTAAACACCTAATTAGTGATTTTGTTGACATAAATTTTATGGAATGAATATGAAAATTTATGAATTATATATGTCTTCATGCTATTACTCATCCACATCCTGGTCAATCATTGAATTCGCTGATCATGGATATTTGCCTGTGACTGTACCATTTAAAAATATATCATTATGAAGGCATAGGGTCAAGATAGGAGGATAGAATATACTTTATTCACAATTTTATTTACACCATTTCAATATTTAGATGTACATCTAAATTTGTTCTTTGGTCCAGGCTCTACCAATGTTGGGGCCACCTGAGAGGATGAGCCTCTTCATTCATGGTTGGGTTCACTTCTGTTCTCTAGTAACATGTTCTGAGTCAGCACTTCATAAATGTGTTCCAAATTAAGGAATATTCCCTGCTCCTATTTCCCTCCTTAGCTCTACCTGTGAAAAACCTCATGACCCTGAAAGCCCGGACAGACTGTCTCTCCTCAGAGAAACCTTTCCCATTCCCCATCAGCCAGAACTCATTGCTTCTCCTTCAGTGGAATTTATTTCTTGTGCTGCATCCTACAGAGGGTCTTGTATATATATTCCCCCCCCCACACACACACATTCACATATGCACTCACATATACTCACACACATTCACACTCCCTTACACACACCACTCATGCATACACACTTATATATATTTACCACTCATGCATACACACACACCCACACACACTAACCACTCATGAATACATATTCAAAACTCATGCATATGCATGCACACACATTCACATATACACATATATACTCTCACACATTCAATTACACACACACACTTTCACACACAGTGGACCAGCATCTCCCTCCGGGCAACTTGTCCACCCTTTCTGGGCTTCCCACAGAATTTAGCACTTGGGTATTCATTACATTTTATCTTTTCTTGACAAAATACACTTTAAGAAATAGGTATAAATAAATTCCTATTGTAAAACCCCTATTCCTCCACGTTTGTGAAATAAGTACTTCTGCTTTCAACTTTTTGCTGCAGTATTTTAAACCTTGCATTAAACATACACCTAACAAACATAGCACATTTTCTGATACCAGTGAATGGCTTTTATAATGTTTCTGTATTAATTCTTGAGGCTTGTCATTGAAGTAGCTAGCAGAAAAATATAGAAATAAGTTTCAGATTCCTAGTGGCTTGATAAATCGAAATGCATTGTTTCAGGGCCAAAAGTGCATCAGGATGTTGAAGTTAAGTGTGATTTTCTGCAAAGTCAAAGAAAGGAATTCAGAGTGCCCAGGAACCTTAGGGCTGTTTGTGAAATAGATTGTTTTCTGGGACTGAGCTGCACCACAGCCAGGCTTTGGGCAATATCTTTCAGCCTTGCTCATTTCTAAATCTGCTTTTGGAACCACCTCTTCCCCTCCTGCTGTAGATGATCAGCTTTTAGCTGCTCTAATTTTTATCAGCAAGCTTTATAAGCCTTAAGCACCTTATTTCCTTTTCATTTTTCCTTCCTTGTAAAGGCATCTTCCTGACTTGACCTCTGCTGAATTTCTTTCTGTTCTTTTTATTCTGCTTGCTTCAGGCAGAAAATGAAGGAGATTTCAATGATCCACTCAGTGTGAGACATACGGGTTTAGGCACTTTAGTAACGATTTAAGGATAACTGCATGATGATATGAATCCGAATGAAAACATAAAAACAATACTCTACTTTTTTTTTTTTAATTAAAAAGCAATTCCTAATGAAACTATGTCAGTTTATAAGCATTTGAAATGTGTTCTCATTTTCCAACTGTTTGGTAGAAATAGAGGGGTTTTGTTACAATTCCTGCAAATCTATACTGTTTCCTTAAGGCGACTTTTGTTAAGGACGTGTTCTTGGTATTCATCGTTTCCCACCTGGGAAATCATGATGATAGCTTTAAGAGAAAAATGAGTAATCAGTTTGCAAAAATTCCTTTCTTTCTTTCTTTTTTTTTTTAAATAGCTGATAGCAGATTATGACTTTGGATAAATTTAAGTGGACAATGGGAAGGGGAATTTGATTTCTCAGGAAACTATTTTCTGTCAGATTTTACATGATCAAGAGAAATCAGTCTGGAGGACAAATCCGTGCCCTGAATAATGATTATGCTATTCCTTCTTTCCTGTTCAGCTGTAAATGGATCAAATGCTCACTAATGTGAATGGCTAATGGTACTAGCTGGAGCCAGCAGTGTTGGCAGATGCTCCAGTCTTTCCCCTACAGTACTGGCCAGGCACCTTGGTCTTGATCTGAAACACCTCAGCTACCCAGGGTGTAGACACATTTCCCCGACCCACAGGTTGCTTGCTCATTGTTTGTGAGAGTCCAGCAGCCTTTGTAATGTTGGAAAGTATTCGTGAAGAATGGCTTTTTTTTTTTTTTTTTTAAATGAAGAATGGCTTTTGACACCGAATTAACTTCCATCTGAAATCAAAACTGCCAAACAAATTCCCTGGGGCAACCATAACTTGGTGCTTTTTTATAATACTCACCAATATCACTGAAGACATAAATAGTAATTTAAATAAGGTAGTCATTGAGAAAATGTACCATAGGACATAAACCTTTCTGAGAATATGGGTCCCCTAAGCCCACTCAGAATCCAGTTGGCAGGAGATTGTGGGTGGTGGTACATATAGTTTTGGTTCATGATGCTGGAAACCATCATCTATGTTAAAATAACCCGTTCTATGTCTGAGATGAAATTGCAAAAGAATTTATCTCAGATGACAATTAGACATACAAAAATACAGTCATGACTAGAAGAATTTACTCACGTTTCTAAACCATTATTTCCTTTTTGAGATCATTGAGGAACAGGTAGAGTTATGAGGAAGTCAGAAAGTAAAAACAAACCCCTTTCACCCCCACCCCTACCCCTACCCCAACTTCTTTTTCTTATTGTTTTTTCTTCATTGGATTTGGATTTTTTCTGAGGGCATGATTGAAGAATGTGATTTTAGGTTAGATTTAATGTCCTAATGCAAAATTCCTATTTTTCTGATCAGATATTTGAAATCTATGGTTGCTTGGGGTCAGAGAGTATCATTTATTGTAATTTACGATATGCAGTAAACCTCACAGAAAACACAAGCACAAACCTACTGATATGTGGTACTCACATATCACAGAGAAGCAGAAGGTTGGAAATGGTGGGAAAATTTTAAAAAGAAAATAAATACTTTGACAAAGTCTGTAAAGAAATTACTCATAAAAATTAAGCTTTAATGGTATTTTATCTTAAAAGTCTTTAATGGTGATATATGTCTGTAGTGGCTCTTATGTCATTGTAATGCATTTTGTCAGTACTTTTAAGCTTTTAAGTAATTAAAATTAGAACAGATCTGCTTACATAGTTAATATAGAGTGATTGAGACAGCTTGTTACCCAGAATATGTTATATGACCCTACCCAAAAGCGAGGTCTCCCAGTTGTTCCTGGATAAATAAGAGCTACGATATTTGTTTGAAAAATCATTGCAACTGTCTAAAATAACTTTTCCCTATAAAGATTTTTAAAATTTACTTATTTATTTTTTGTGAAATAACTCTGGCTTTTCTTTCTGGATAGAGTTTACATTTTTCCCTGCCTTATGTGAAAACTGCCAACGCAACTGCAGCTCTTGTCCCAAGCCAGAGGAAAGTCTCAGTCCCAACTGCCCTTTTATTAGCAGAGACAAATTGTGTATTCAAATGCTTGTTGTTTTTTAGAAGATTGTCTCTGCTGGGCAACAAAATCAAACCTTGTGTTGACAGAGAAGTAGAAAGGATTTTGTCTTTTCTTGGTTTGTCCATTATGTTTGCTGGTCACTGGTGATTTAATCCACTGTGGATTCTAGTTCAGATAAAAACTCTGGAATGAATTATGAATATAAATATTGGCATGGATCATATTGGGAAGGTACTCTCATGTTCTTTACTTTTTATCATTCCTGTACGTTTCTCCTTTTTGTTGGAATATTGTGATCAGTATGTGGATTTTGATTATAAGGTAAATTGAAGGTTATACTTTATACCATTCTAACAGGGCCTGGGATATTTTTAGTAAGTGTATACTACAATTAACCTGTCTTAATGGAAGAATAAATTTTTTAAGAGAAGATGGGGCACTAATGGGAGAGTCATTTCATCCTGAATTTATAAATTAAGTTGGTTATATTTAAAGTATTTCTAAAATATTTTAATAGCTAAATCTAACAAACATTTTCCAGCATCCACATTCCTTAAGAGGTAGATAAATATTCCAAATAACACAAGAGGAAACAAAAGATCTTGAGGTGATCTTTACCTGAGATTTCGTCAGGGTGACCGAGGGCTCTATGTGCTCTCTTTATTCCACATCTATTCTTCCACACTTTTGTTCAGAATTTTAGAAATTGAAGCAAATAGTCCTTGTAGTAGCTGGGTAAAGGCGAGGTATGTCTCCAGGGCTTTTGTAAGCAGGGCTTTGAGGATCTTTTACAAGACAGCTGTACTTTTTGAATACCTACCCTGGGGCAGTTGAGCAACCTCCTGCGTATCAAAATTCCTGTTCCATCAAAAAGCCTATATTCTGACAGGGCATATCCCATGTCTTAGGACATTGGGGCTGATTTGAAGAAAAGTACTTTCAGAGAGTTTTGGTAACTGGGCAGGCGAGCAAATTGAGAACACTCTCATGTTTGCCCTGCTGGAGCTGTAGGTGTGTTATCAGAGACGGTGGCTAGGTTCTTGGCTTCGTTGAGAGAAAGAATTCAAAGACAAGCGACAAATTAATCAGGCAAGCAGAGAATTTATTGGGGCTTAGAGCAATAGAACAGAAATACTCCTTTAGAGGGTAAAGTGGGTGTATTTCAAGGGGGAAAATGCAAAGTTCTGCCCTGGGATCCCATTTTATGGGGTGGAGAGAGGGGCAGGTACAGGACTCCAGAGTCTGCGCCGATTGGCATATTTGAGACAAAGCAGAGAAGCTCTAATGGGTGATTTGATTCTCTTAGGGACTTAAAGACTGATATCTGGTGGTAACTGACTCCTGGCTGTCGCTCCCACAAGGGGCTTATGAAAATAGGTGGGTAGTGTGGGAATATCCTGGTTTTCTCCTGCTTTCTGCTGGGTAGGCAGTGTAAACTGCTTTCCCATGGCTTGTTTGTGCAGTCAGTGGGCACACGTTACCGGTGTTGTTTCCACAGCTGATGGATGAATGGTATAAACTGCATCCCCACCATTTCAGCGGCATAAGCTGCTTGCCTACATGATTCCAGCAGGATGCTGCTTTAGTTTTTTCATACTGGGTGGTGTTTGTGTGGAAATTTATTAGGTTTTCTGCCACTCCTCCTTAGGTCCCTATTCTAGCCAGTCTCAGATGGATTCCTCTTGGGGATTACAAATAGCCCTTGCTTAAACATAATAACTGTCAGATAGATTATTCTACCAAGAAATCAAATAGATTATGTCTATTTAAATCTCAAACCTTCCTAGAGCACCATAGTATGTCATTTTGGAGGATATTTTTATATAAATACAATCATCTGCAGGCATTTCTTGAAGCATATTTACCATTTTGTATCACTTATTAGTATCAGTGAATAATTTAAAGCATAATAAGCACCAATGGTTAATATAAAGCAATGTGATTAATATTGGTACCAAAATGTTTAAAACTATTTTGAAAGAATTACTTATGCTTCCTTTCAAATTTTAAGTTTTTCAGGGTTTTGGCTAAATGTATCCTATGATATTTAAAATAGTCAAGAATTCTAATTTAGAATTTAAATACTTAGAGAAATAGGAATGGAGGGGATCTTTCTCAAATATTATGTGTTCAGGGGTATGATGTGAGCAACCTGTTCTCAAATGTTCAGGAGAGAGAGAGAGAGGGAGAATGACATGGCAAAATGTTAAAATTGGTGGATATGGTGGTGGGGTGAGGTATGTTGGAGTTCGTGCTATGGGATTTATTTTATTATTGCAACTGTCCTGTAAATTTGAAATTATTTCAAAGTAAAAAGTTAAAAAACACAATAAGATACCACTTACACCTACAAGTATAACTAAAATTTAAAAAATAAGAAGTGTTGGGGAGAATTAAGAGAATTAGAATCCTAGTGCATTGTTGATGGGTATGTAAAATTATGCATCCACTGTGGAAAGCAATATGCGGCTCCTTACAAAAGTTAAATATAGAATTACCATATGACCTGGCATTTCCACTTCTAGGTATATAGCCAAGGAGAGTGCAAACAGGGTCTCAGATACATGAACACCAATGTTTCTAGCAGCATTATTCACTAGTCAAAAGCTAGAAACAACCCATGTGTCCATCTGCAGATGAATAAATAAATAAAATGTGGTGCCTACACACAATAGAATATTATCAGCCATATTAAAGAATGAAGTTACAAGACATGCTGAACATGGAAAAACCTTGAAAATATTATGTTCTGTGAAGTAAACAAGGCACTTAAGGACAAAAATTATATGATATATTTTATAAGAGATGACTAGAAATAGCAACTTTGCAGAGATAGAAAGTAGATTAGAGGTAATCTGGGATAGGGGAAGGGTGGAAGTGGAAAGAGGAGTGTTTGTATAAAAAAAAAAAAGAATTTTAATTTAAATGAAATCTGAATGAACTTGGAAGAGACAACAGGAAATTTTTAATCAAATGAGGTTTTTCAATCAGATACTCTGCTTATTTGTAGCGTCCCAATCATGAAAACAAACAGTACTCTTTCCTAAGTGCATTTTAGAAGGTTATTCTGTACTGAAGAGTGCCACAAAGCCCTGCTGTCCATCCCATGAGCCAGGGAAAGAAGGCCTCTGAGGAAAGGACACAGGTCTTGCCACTTGGTTCAGGACTCAAAGCTTCATGCTGTTCTTTGCACTGTTCCTCAATTCCTTTGTGAATTTTATGGTTGTTTATCCTGGCATAGTTTTGTTTTTTGTTTTCTTAATTAAAAAATTTTTTTTTTGTCACCACTGCTTCACCCTCCTTCCCATACAAACTTTCAGCTCTTCTTGCTGACAGTGAACCTGGCCCCAGGCAGTGATGCTGGGCCCAAGTTCAGATCTGGGCAGGGCTGTGCAATTGGTACCCACTCATTTCTGATGCCCAGCTCTGCTCTCCTGCCTGCCTGCCCTCCTGACCATACCACCTGATGCAGGGTTTGTCTGAAGCTGCTCTTTAGTCTGGATGGCAATTATAGCTTCGACCACCAGAACCCATGTTAATAAAGAGAAGGATGATGACTACTGTGAATACAAAACTTTCTATTTCTCCACTTCAGAAACATGAACTTCAGAAAGAAATTCAACTTATTCAGCATTCCTTCTTTTCCAGTAATTAAGATGCCATCTCCAAAGTGGGCAGATATTTCTTTAATATTTAGAGAAGCAATTAATGTTGCAAATTGACAGAAAGTATGTGTAAAACCCAGGTATGTCTTGTTACTTGCCAGTTAGTAGCTTAGTCGTAGCTGTCATACAACTTAAAAAGCACTTTAAGTAGAAATTTTTGAATTCTGGGTCAACAAATTATTCATTGGACCTTGGGTAAATCAGTAAATAATCCCAGTTTCTTTATCTGTAAAAAGGAATTAATCATATCTACCTCTCAAGGTGTGTAGAATGACCCCTTTCTTCCCTTGCTGAAGATTTGTGCATTAATATTTCTTCATGTTCATGTTATGCTTAGGTCATAAAACTAAGGTGACACATTGGAGATTATGGCATGGCGTGGGAAAGAGGGAATTCTAGCGAAGATGAAAAAGTAGGTGGGCCTAATGCCACATAGGAAGAATTAGAACAACTGCTAACTTAAGGATATGCAATTATTACAGCTCTGCAAAAGGACCATAAGGTACAGAAGGAAAGCAAGAGTGTAATGGACAGTCCCTCAGGGAGGAAGAATCTCTTGAATGAGACAAATGTGGTCATGGATTTGGTATAATACACTGAAGAGATTAGCTCAGGCATTTACTGCAGAAAGCCATTGTTTCCTAAATTTTTATTTAAAAGAATGGAGTCTTATTTTCAAACAAAACTTCATGAAATCTCAATAAACAGAAAAATTGTATTGCTTGTTGTAACTTTATAAAACGGTGCTGATTTCATTACATTTTAATCTCCATAAGCCTTAGTTTCCATTTCTTTTAGGAGGAGATGAAAAATTAGGAGCCATTAATTTGCCTCTTTCATTCTCAAAAGTAAAGCTGAAGTCTGTTTACATTTGGTTGATAATGTAGAGCCACCTGTAGATTCTAGCTTTTCTGAAAATAGAATAGTAAGCTTGACAAATCATTGAGGTGAATTTGGGAGATGTTTCTTTTAAGTATAAATTTAAGAAGATGGACGATTTAAGACAGGGATTTATCTTATTTAGCATCCAACACTGTCTTGCTTAACAGTCTAGAAGAATTTATGAAATAATGATGATATATGTTTTTGTAGTTGTGGATATAGCTGGAGGACCACTGAGAAAGGCTTCTTAACACTTTATGAAAATACTATGCATTAAGGTGTATATTAATAAAGCCAGTGCTCAATGATGAGAGGCTGAACATTTAAGCATTAGGCATTCTAATTAGCATAACTCTTACTATTATCTTGGGCATACCATCCATTTTAGTTAGAAGATTGTGCTAACTTGGCAACATAGGGCTAAATATTAATAATACTTCACCTGTTGATAATGTTTATTTTTTTGGTTGTTTAGTATGTTTTATCACCTGAAGCAACTGTGTTTCCCAACTGGAAATCCAATCTAAAATATTATGCTTTATTATTTAACATTTGAGATTTATAAATTATCTTTTAGGATAATTATGATTGCCATTGAGTAAGTTTATTTAATTACTGTGTATTAGTTAATTTTTGCTGCCAATAAATCCCCTTAAAACTTAGTGACTTAAAAGAGTAACATTTATTATCACAGTTTTCTATCTTAAGTAAACTAAAAATTTGGTAGGGTAGGGAAGTATGGGCAGATTTATTCGAAGCAGAGAAGTATAAAGAAACCACAACAAAATGTAGATGGAAACTAAAAGAGATATCTATGCATATTGTGTTATAAAAACATGGAATAAGAAGAGACAAATTTTCCTGGGGAATATCGGGGAAGTGTCTGAGTTGGAGCTATTTGAGCTGAATTTTGAAGATCAAGAAGTTGGTGCTCTTTGAGCTGAGTTTTGAGTTCACCCAATGGACAAGCCAGCAAAGAGCAACAGAGGGAGAGGAAATAACCTTGGAAATAATAAAAAAAATGAAAAGGTGAGTAGTATCTTTCTGGAACGATGTATAGTGCTGTGTGTCTGGATCATGGGGTGTCTAAGAGTGATTGGAAATGGGGGATGAAAGTTGGATCAGGGTCTTTGAATCTCACACAAAAAAGATTCATGAAATTTTTGGATTTCATGCTGTAGACAAATGAAGATCCATCACACTTTCTTTGTTTCTAACAAAACTTTTCCATTATTCTGTAACTTTTGTTTCCCTTTAAGAGATTTTTGATAGCTTTTTTCATTGTAAAAACAACGCCTGCCCTTCAACCACAATAAAGCAATAAACAGGTATTAAAGCAGTGTGTAAAGTAGATAATTGAAGCTCCCTTTTCACTTCAAAGACACCACAGCCCAGAGATAACCATTACATAAGTAACAAGCTGTTGAGTGGGACTTGTCTGTTTCCCCAGAAATGGTGACCTGCATCCACCACTGAAAATAATGGGTGCTAAATTTCCCCTAGTTATAAAAAAAGCCACCTGGCCACTAAGATATTGATTAGATGTCCTTAATAGGCAGTAGACAAGACCCTACTATAATGATCCACAATCCTGACACCTCCTGCCTGTTCTAGATGGAGAAGAAACCAACTCTTATCAGTGCTCTTGACCTGTGGGAGGTGGGTGGTTGCTTCCTCTACCTCTTCTGTAGGTGTAGGGCTTACTCAAGGGGAATGTTTTAGTTTCATAGGCTATTGAAAGCAAATACCATGAAATGGTTCGGCTTGAACAATGGAAATTTAATAGCTTTCCATTTGCGGCTGAGAAAATGTTCAAATGAAGGCATCATTGAGGTGATGCTTTCTCCCTGAAGACTAGCTGGTGGCGATCCTGTGCTCCTTTGTCACATGGCAAGGCACATGGTGGTGTCTGCTGCACTCTCCCTTCTCTTCTGGGTTTTGTTGCTTTTTAACTTGCTTCCATTGCTTTCTCTCTCTCTTTGTATTCATTCCCTTTATAAAAGACTACAGTAATAGGATTAAGACCCATCCTAAATAAAGTTGCATCATATCTTAAAAGATGTAACCTCATCAAAAGTCCCTATTTACAATTAGTTAACACCTGTAGGAATGGATTAGATTTAAGAACATGTAAGAAGCTCTGGGGGTAAGTGACTAGGGCTATCAATGAGCTCAATCTTACTTCACAACTGGGTGTTTTCTACCTCATGTCTAATTTTTTACATGTTCCAAGTATTTTATTATTAAATAGGATTGTTGAATCCTATTGAATAATATGTAAAGCACATAGGTCAGTGCCTCACATACAAGTGCTAGCTGTTGTTATGGTTATGGTTAATATTGATTGTATTAGTTTCCTGTTGCTGTTGTAACAAATTACCACAAACTTGGGGGCTTGAAACAACACAAGTT
Source organism: Cabassous unicinctus (assembly GCA_029593785.1). Classification (NCBI taxonomy): domain Eukaryota; kingdom Metazoa; phylum Chordata; class Mammalia; order Cingulata; family Chlamyphoridae; genus Cabassous; species Cabassous unicinctus. The sequence continues at coordinate 9,113 of JAQZBX010017681.1, read as the reverse complement.
TATTCTCTTACAGTTTGGGAGGTCAGAAGTCTGAAGTGAGTTTCAGTGGGATAAAGTCAAGGTGTTAGCAGGGCTGTGTTCCTCCTGGAGGCTCTTGGGGAGAATGTGTGTCCTTGCCTTCTCCAGCTTCTAGAGGTCACCTGCATTCCTTTGTCCATCTTCAAAGTCAGGAGTCAGCATCTTCTCTCCTTTCTGACCTCTGCTTCTGTCCTCACATCTTCTTTGACTTTGACCCTCTGGCCTCCCTCTTATAAGAGTCCTCATGATTACACCATTTGGCCCACCCATAATGCAGGACACTCTTGGTCATAAGACCCTTAACTGAGTCACATTTACAAAGACCATTTTGCCACGTAAGGTACGACATACATAAATTCCAAGGATTAGGGCATGGTTGTCTTTGAGGGTCTAGTATTCAGCATACAGCAATCATAATAATGACCATCGTGGTGATTATATAGTATTTCATTACGGAGAGGAAGTTCCTATACATTAACTCCTTTCTAATCACTAACAGCACTGGTATGACTTGAGAGGTCTTTAAATCTCAGAACCCACCACAGATCTTTTGAATCAGAATGTGGATTTCAACAAGACTCCTTTAAGATCTGAATGCACATTAATGTTTGAAATCCTTGCATTAGCTCCTACTGTCCCCATTGCTATTTAAAATTTCTCCCCTGAAGCAGGTGACTTGATGGAAACAATATACATGGATAAAGATAAAACTCAATTTATTTCCTCCTCTTGATCTTTCCTTACCTAAGGAAATTACTACAACATTGAAGATTCAGAATGTGGAACTTTCCTGTTGTAAAGCTAAGCCTCACATGAGAATTTGAAGTGGTTATAGGATATAATGAGATTGGCTTTGTGAGTGATTGCTTGGAATATTTTTACCTGAAGTTAAGGTCTAACATGGGACACCCTGTTCTGTGCTCTGTGTCCCCATTGTCATTACTACCTGGTAGGAAGGATATGTGTTAATTTATGATTCTGGAATCAAGGTGACAATTTACCATCTCGTTTAGATTAAATGGCCAGAAGATTAATAAAATTCACTGCTTTAGCACATATCCCTTTTTTATTATCTAGTTTTTTACAAGAATATAAATATGAAGGAATTTTCTTATTTTCTTATTTTAAAGCCTTGCTAGAGAGATTGATAGAATTTTAAAAGAAAGCAAGGTTTAGGGGCCGGACCAACAGAATCAGATGCAGGGTTTTTTGTTGTTGTTTCATTGACTTTCTTTCTCATATTTGGTTGTTTCGGTTGATTTTACTTTGAATAGTATTTGAAATTTTTTGAAAGCTGGAAACTTAAACTTGACATACCATTGAATCATTGATGGCAGGTCCTTGAACAGCCCATTATCTAGTGCCAGTTCTATAAAAGGCTATCCTATGAGCATTTGGACTTTCTCTGAGCACGAAATAGAAGACAAAAAACAAGTGGTCTAACCAACAATCATGTTGTATCATAAATACCCATTTTTAAATTAACTCGTATCAAACCAGCAAATATCATTTTATACAAACCCTGGCAACCATTCATCCATTCTGCATCTCCATAATTTTTTCATTTTAAGAATGTTATATAAATGGAATTTTAGAGTAGGTGACCTTTTGGGATTGACTTTTTTCACTCAATTCTCCCAACTTCATCTAGGTTGTTTCATGTGTCAGTAGTTCATTCTTTTAATTGCTGACTAGTAACACATGGTTAAGGTGGACCACAGTTTGTTTAACTATTCAACCATTGAATGACATCTAAGTTGTTTCCAGTTTTTGGCTATTATGAATAAAGCAGCTGTGAACATTCTCATATAGTTTTTTTTTTTCTCCAAATATAAGTTTTCATTTCTCTATGATAAATGTTAAATAGTGCAATTGCTGGGTCATATCGTAAGTGCAAGTTTAGTTTTGTCAGGAACTACTGCACTCTTTTTCAGGGTGGCTGCACCATTTTACATGACCTCCAGCAACGTATGATCTGGTCTGCATCCTCACTAGCATTTGGTGTTACCACTACTTTTTATTTTAGTCATTCTGATGTCAAAAATAATTTATATATATTTGTGTGGGTTTATTTTTAGATTCTCTGTTCTGGTTCATTGATCTGTCTGTCCTTCAACTAATACTACACTGTCTTTATTATTGTAGATATAAAGCCTAACATTGCCTAGAGTGATTCCTTCCACTTTCATATACTTTATTTCAAAATTCTTTTTAACTATTCAGGTCCTGTGTCTTTCCATATAAATTTTACCATAAAACTTGTTTATGTCTTGAAAAACCCTTGGTAGATTTTGATTGGGATTGTATTAAATCCACAGATTGGTTTGGGAAGAACTGGCATCTTTATCATGTTTATCACCCCATCTGCAAACTCAGTGTGTCAAAGATTTAGATTTCATTGATTTCCTTCAACTGCATTTTATAATTTTCAGGATATGGCTCCTGTACATATTTTGATAGATTTATTCCTAAGTATTTTATTTTCTTGGGAGTGATTATTAAATGGCATTGCATTTTTAATTTTGGCTTCAACAAGCTCAGGGTTAGCATATATAAATGCTATTAGTGGTTGTTGATCTTCTTGTATTCTGCAATCTTGCTGAAATCACTTATTACTTCTAGGAGGTTTTTATGGTAGATTCCTTAGGATTTTCTTGGTAGATAATCATGTTATATAAATAGTGAAAGTTTTATTTATTTATTTCCAATCTGCATGGCTTTTATTTTCTTGCCTAACTACATTGACTAGAACTTCTGGTATTATGTTGATTAAGAATGGTGCATCCTTGTCTTGTTCCTGCTCTTAGAAGAAACCAGTCTTTCATCATTAAGTTTAATGTTAGCTGCAGGTTTTTTATAGATGTTCTTTATCAGGTTGAAGAATTTCTTTTTTATTTTTAGTTTGCTGAGAGTTTTCTTCATGAATGGATGTTGGATTTTTCCAATGCTTTTATTTAAGTAAAATTACATGACCATATGATTTTTTCCTTTACCCAGCTGATGTAATTGATTATAGTGATCACATTTTGAATGTTGAGCCAGTCTTGTACACCTGGAATAGATCTCTATTTGTCATGGTGTATAATTCCTCTCACACTTTTCTGGATTCAATTTGCTAACATTTTGTTGAGAATTTTTGCATATAAGTTAGGTCTTTAGTTTTCTTTTTTGGTACTGTTTTGTTCTATTATCAGATTATATTAGCCCCATAAAATGATTGGGAAGTTGTCCCTCATTTTATATATTTATTGGGAGAGTTTGTATAAGATTAGTGATAATTCTTTTTTTTTTTTTTTTAAGTTAGAATTTCCAGTAAGATCATCTGGGTCTGGAGATATATTTTTTTGGAGCTTTTAATTAAAAATTCAATTTCTTTAATGGTTATAGGACTATGCTGCTTCCTCATTTACTCTTGGCTGAGTTCGGTAATTTGTGTTTTTTGAGGAAGTGGTTCATTTTTTTTCTAAATTGTTGAATTTATGAGCAAAAATTTTTTTGTAGTATTCCCTTATGCGTCTTCCAGTGGTTGCAGGACTTTTAGTCATATCCCAAGTGTCATTCTTGATATTGGTAATTAATGTCTTCTCTCATTGTATTTTTGTCAGTCTTGCTGTAGGTTTATCAATTTTATTGACATTTTCATAGAACCAGCTATTTACTTCATTTATTTTCTCTATTATTATCCTGTTTTCAATTTCATTGATTCCTGCTCTTACCTATATTATTCTTTCTGCTTGCTTTGGGCTTATTTTTCTCTTTTTCTGGTGTCTTGAGGTAGGTAGGAAATTAGTTTATTCTTTTGAGATTTTTCTCTTTCATAATGTAAGCATTTAGTGTTATAAATTTCCCCTCATCAATGCTTTAACTGCATCCCACAAATTTTGATATGCTATTTTCATTTTCATTTTGTTCTAGGTATCCTTTTATTTCCTTGAGACATCCTCTTTTACTCATGGTTTATTTAGAAATGCATTGTTTAGTTTCCAAGTGTTTCAAGATCTTCCTTTTGTTTTTCGAATTGATTTCTAGTTTGATTCCAATATGGTGAGAAAACATACTCTGTATGATTTCAATTATTTTAAATTGGTGAGGTTTTTTTTCTATGCCATTATATGGTGTATCTTGGTGAATGTTCCATAAGTACTTGAAAAAAATGTATATTCGGCTGTTGTTGGATGGAGTATTCTACATGTCAACAATATCCTGTTGATTGAGTAATTCATTTCTTCTATATTATGGTTTCTATTCTTCCTAGATGTTCTGTCAATTGCTGAGAATAGGTGTTGAAGTCTCCAACTATAATTGTGAATTTGTCTATTTCTCTTTTCAGTTCTATCAGATTTTGCTTCGCATATTCTGAGATTTTGTTTTCTGGTGTACATACATTTAGGATGATTATATCTGCTACTGGATTGATCCTTTTATCTTTATGAATTACCTCTCTTTGTCTCTAGTAATTTCCTTTTTCTGAAGTTTGCTTTACCTGATATTAATATTGACAGTGCTTTTTAAAAAATTATTGTTTGTATGGTACATCTTTTTCCACTCTTTGGCTTTCAACCTAACTATGTTGTTTTATTTGAAGTGAATTTCTTTAGACAGCATATTGTTAGAACATGTTTTATAGCCTCTCTGCCAATTTTGGTAATTTAAATGGCATACTTAGAACATTGATATTTAAGTTAATTATTTATGTGGTAAAACTTAAGTTTGCCATTTATTATTTGTTTTCTGTTTGTTTCTTCTGTTTCTCATTCCTCAGTTTCTCTTTTCTTACTTGTCTATGGTTAATAGACCATGTTTAGGATACCATCTGATTCATTTATCGTGTTTTTTTGAGTTAATACTTTGTATAGTTCTTTTTGTGGTTGCTCTAGGTATTATAATATACATACATAACTAATTATAATCTACTGGTATCGGCATTTTACCCCTTTGAGTGAAGTATAGAAACCTTATTTTCATTTAGGTCTTTACCCTCCTCACTTCATATATATAAAGATCTCATTATTTTCTCTTCATTGAGCACCACTTAGGATGATGTTATAATTTTTGCTTTGATTATCAAAAATGATTTAAGAACTTCATGAGAGGTATAGTCTATTATTTTATCCCTATTTTACAGTTCTGATGTTCTCTTTTTTTCTTTATTAACTTCTTAGCTGTTATAATTTATTTCATTTAGGTAAATTCTTTTAGTTATTCTTTAAGTATATGTTTTCTAATAAAAACTGCTTTTAGTTTTCCTGTTCTGATATTTCTCCTTCAGTCTTGAAGAATATTTTCACTGGATATAGAATTCAAAGTTGACAGTTCTTTTCTTCCAGTACCTGAAAAATGTTCTTACTGGACTTTAAGATTTCAGGTGAAAAAACTGCTGTGATTCGAACTGGTTTTCTCCTGTAAATGATGTGTTGTTTCTCTCTAGCTGCTTTCAAGATATTTTCTGTCTATATTTTTCAGAATTTTAATTCTGATGTATCTTGGTGTTTCTTTTGGTTTATCCTATTTTGGGTTTGCTCTGTCTCTTAAATTTCTATCTTTATTTCTGTATTAGTCAGCCAAAGAGGTGCTGATGCAAAATACCAGAAAACAGTTGGTTTTTATAAAGGGTATTTATTTGGGGTAGAAGCTTACAGTTACCAGGTCATAAAGTGCAAATTATTTCCCTCACCAAAGTCTATGGCCACGTGTTGGAGCAAGATGGCTGCTAACATCTGCCAGGGTTCAGGCTTCCTGGGTTCCTTGCTTCCCTGGGCTTGCCTCTCTCCAGGCTCAGCTGCTCTGTTGGCTTCACAAGGCCAGCTGTAGGCTATTAGGCAAACGGCTCTTTTCCTGGGGTCTTCTCTCCTTCCTCATAACCAAGCTCCTCTGTGTGCTTACTTCCCGGGCCTCCAGCTCCTCCCTTCTCTGCGGTGCAGTTTCTCTGTGAGTCTCCGCCCACCAAGGGGGCAGGGATGCAATGTCCTACTGATGTATCCCAATCAAAACCTTAATCATTATTTAATCAAATAAAAGTAAAACCTTTGAATCCAATACACTCTAATATGCCCAGAGGAAAAGATCAGTTTACAAATATAATCCAATATTACTTTTTGGAATGCATCAATATCAAACTGCTACAATGTCTTTCACCAAACTTGAGAATTTTTTAGCCATTACTTCTTCTAATTTTTTTTTTCAGTTCCACTTTGTCGCTCCTCTCTTTCTGGAGCTTTGATTATACAAGTGTTAGAACTTTTGTTATAATCCCATGGGTGTCTAAGATACTGTTCATTTTTCCCAGTTTATAGAGAAAATAAATTGAGCAAATTCCATTGATCTGTCCTCAAGTTCATGATTCTATCTTCCTTTGTCATCTCCATTCTACGATTGAGCCCATCCAGTGAGGATTTTTTTTTAGTTCTATACTTTCCTTTTGGTTCTTTTTTTAAACTTCTATTTCTTTGTTGAAGTTTTCTCATTTTTTTATTTATTTCAAAAGAATTCATAATTGATTGTTGAAACATATTTACGATAGCTGCTTTAAAATCCTTGTCAGAAAATTCCAACATCTGGTTCCTCTTGGTGGTGGTGGCATCTATTGATTGTGACTTTACCATTTTTTTTTTGTTTTGCTGAGTGATTTTATATTGTATTCTGGATAATCTGGACATTATATCATAAGACTCTGGATCCTATTTAATCTTCTTTTATTAGCAAACAGTCCACCTGTTTGAGGTATGGTGCAAGGGTTGGATTGGTTTGTATGTTCAGCTTCCTGCTGGAACTTGCCAACACCTCCCTTACAAAAATGGAGCATTAGCCAGCCTCCTTGCAGACTGTTGGGGTGAAGTTCAGTCCTCCCTAAGCCCTGCTCACACCTTCCTAGTGCAAATGGGACACCAACTCACATGGCCTTGTTGCTTCGGAGTGAGGTTTTAAGCTCAGCTCTCCACTGGGCCCCACTAATATCAAGAAGGAGGAAGTAGAGGGCTGATTTCACTGCCTGGTAGCTGCAGGGAGGGATGGAAGTTCATGGAAGTTCAGCTCCCCTGGCTCTATTGACAGAAGGACAAGGGAAGAGGGAAGCCACTCCTCACACCACCACTTTTCCCCTCATTGATGCTGGGTGGGTTGGAGGCCCAGTTCCCCACTTGGCCTCAGACACTGGGATGGATGTCCCCTCATTAAAATGTGTTTCCTGTTTGGACCATTTCTTTCACATGTGATACTATCACTTCCCTGCTTGAAAGTTGCAGTAATTCCCTATTTCCAAAGCAGTGTGTCTCAAAATAGGATCCTAGAACTACATCCCTATATTGGAATCACCTAGAAAGCTTATTTAAAGGATCCAGGTCAACCCCTATGGCCTAGGAATCTGCTTCCTTCTCAAAACAAGTTCCCCAAGGAATTCTTCTCCCCAGTGTGGCTGGCCTATCAGATATCATCCAGACTCCCGAGCAGACCTTTTAGATCTCCCCAGGGGCTCTTTGTCATTTTTCTGATCCCATCTGGCACCTCAGCATTGCTCCTTCCCTTAAACTTTCTCTTTTCTTAAACTTTCTCAGATAACCCTAGGCAGAGTTAACTCTTTCCTCTTTTGTGCTCCCATAGCATTTTCCTCCAGCCCTCTTTTATAATAGCCATTATTTCTTATTACAATGATTGATCATCACATGTCTGTATCTTTACACAGTGAGCCGAAACACAATAATAATGGTTTTCTTCTATCATTGATGTCATCCACAATATCTGCCACATATATACATGATAAAATGGTGTTGGGAGAGGGGAAGGTATTATGCTGTTGGGTTTTTTTTAAGACTGTGAAATGTTCTAGAAATGATATGAAATAAATCTGGAAATCTTGGGCCAGGGAGAGTGAAGGAAGGAGAAACTGGTTTTGATCTCAGGGGAAAAAACAAACAAACCTGTGCTCAGGCAGGGAAACTTTCAGGAATCTGAGGGCTTGTGTTCTCCCAAAATGCCCAATATGAAAGCTCACATGTTCTCTCTCTGCTCTCTGTCACTCTCTGTTCCTGTTTCTCAGATTCCAAAAATTCAGATGCCAGCAATTTAAAGAAGAGAGCACCTTAAATGTTTCTTTATCTTCCTTCCTCTCTCACACCCACAAGTACCTTCATTTCACTCCAAAAGAATTAAATACTTTTCCTTTGAGTGCAGATGCTGCTCCGTGACTGAAAGCTTTGCTCCAGATACTTTTGGTGGTTTGAAATACTGTTAACAGGAGAAAAAAAAATCTTTAATCCCCAAATCTGTGATTAAATGTTGACAATGAAAATGCCCAGTTATTTTAGAGCTGATGAATTTCAGCTGAAGTCTGTTCTTTTTCAATAAGTGAAACTGGCTCGTTATCTCCCAGATTTTCTTAGGGAGACATGGGTGATAGAGCACAGTAGCATCAGAGGTAGCATGTCCAGGGAGGGTGGGAGTGCTTCAAAGAGAAGAGTTAGGCAGCCTGAAAGAAGTGGATAACTCTGTTCACTTTAATACTGAAAGATAGACTGGTACTTAGAAGCTGGCCACTGAGGTTTCTTCATCAAGGATCAGTCAACTCTGGGGTTCTCCTTCTTTGTATAGGATATGCATTCAATAGATAAATATGGAGAGCACAGCAGGGGCTGGCTGGTTGCTGGCGTGCCTTCAGCATCGAGACAGTTGCTTTTCCTGCCCACACAGACCTTATTATCCAGGGCAGGAGATGACTTTCACCAAATCATCACAAACTATGTATGCCTCCAGTTTTGCTGAGTACCTGCAATAAAAAATTGTAGGAGCTGTGCAAGTGAGTTTTAGGAGGACCTGTTTATTCTGAGGGATTTAGAAAGTTTTAACTGAGGAAGTGACATGTAAGCCCAGATTTGAAGAATAAGCAGGAATTAACCAGGAGGTGGAACAAGTATGTGTTCTAGGCAGAGGGAATAGCAGGTACGGTGTCACATATTGGGAGGGGCACAGCACATTCTGGAAAACGGAAGATGGTTGCTTTGGCTGTAGAGCTGAGGTGAGCTGAGTCTGGAGAGGGAGGCAGGACAGAGGGGCAGGGTCTCATAAATCAGATTAAGTAGTTTCTCCTCTTCGTTTTCTTCTTC
>JAQZBX010017680.1:0-35341 GCA_029593785.1 Cabassous unicinctus | reverse complement strand
AAAAAGACTATATTTTATTAACCACAGTAGCTGCTTATAATAAGAGCTTAATTAAACATTTTTATGACAAGCCTACCCTTAAGGGACTAAAGAGCACTTGGTTCACAGTGAAATTAGAGCTTAGTGCATGGGGGGCGGGGACCATGTCAGTGGGGCTAGAAAGGTAGGATGAGGCAAGATAGAAAAAAAGTGTATATGTTAACCTAATGAGACCTAATGAGCGTGAAATTATCCCAAATGTTACAGTATGTGAAATGAGATCTGAGAAATATATTCTCCTGTGAAACCACCACCATAGTCAAGATAAAGAACATTTCCACCACTGCAAAATGATTCCTCATGCCTGCCTTTGCAGTCAATCCTCCAACTCCTGGCAACCACTCATCTGATTTCTTTCACTATTTTGCCTTTTCCAGGATATCACTTATGGAATTATATAGATTATAACCTTTTTAGGTCTCGCTCCTTTCACTTAGCATAATGTTTGAGAGTCACCCATGCTGTCTTTATCAGTAGTTTGTTCCTTTTTATTGCTGAGTAGTATTCCATTGCATGACTGTAGCACAAGCTGTTTTCAACACCTGGTGGACAGTTGAGGTGTTTCCACTTAGGGGGTCATGATGAATAAAGCTGCTATGAACACTCATGTACAAGACTTATGTGCACAAGTTTTCCTTCTCTTGGGTATATATACCTACAAATGATAGGATTGTGGGAAAATGGTAGAGTAGGAAATTCCAAGAATCAGTCCCTCCACCACAACAACTATTAAAAGGCAGGAACTGTCTGAATCAACTATTTGGAAACTCCAGAGTCCAGTAGAACACTGTGCGGCATCTAGGGAAGAGCTGGAAGGAGAGGCTGGAAAATGTAAATAACAGTGAAATGTGCTCTCAAGGTAGAGGCTAACATCGCCCATCCCCTAACCTTGAGACAGGCATCAGTAAGGCACTGACACAATTTGCTGGTGCCATGTGGGACATAAAGGCCTAGTCCCAAGACCCTGGGGAGTTTAGCCCAATCACTGATCACTGCTTTTGATTATCTACTTTAGATCATTGGGGGCTCATCCTGGACAAAGGTGGCAGAGGAGAGACTTAAATATGGTAGGCTTCCTCAGAGCTAGTGCTGAATTTAAAAAGTGCAGCTTTGAGGAGCTATGGGAGGAGTCCCAATGCCTTTCCTGGTCCCTCCCATATTACCTCCCCAGGGCAATGTGGAGACAGCCAAAGGGCTCCCCCTTTAGGAGACCCTGGTCTCATTCCAGCAGGGAAAGACTGGTGTGGGAAACCCCTCTCCTAAGTGACCCCTCCCAAATTTGCCCTCCAGGCAAAAGCAGCTAGAGACAATGATAGAATAAGAAACAATTGAGTCAGGCAACCTGGGGCAAAAGTCCAGCAGAAGAACAGCAGGAGAGGAAGGTCTGTTTCCTGGAGAAAACAGGGGCAATTCAAATTCCTGTAAACAGGGGAACTCCTAAGGCCAGTAGCAAGCACAAGGAGAGGACAAGACACAGGCTCAGGACAGGGAGGACCCTGCACTTTGCAAATGCCTTAGGCTGACCTTCTTGATAGGAGGGATGAATTCTGAAGCGGATCATCAGCTAACACAAAGTCAAGTTGCAAAGACTATGAAAGGTGTTTTTTTGCTTGGAATTGCTTGGTTTTGTTAGCTCCTGACACTGAAGGAAATCTCCTTAATATCATTAAATAGACACAAACTCTAGAAACAGAAATCTCAAAGAAAACATCTGAGAGTTAACATTTTAAAATATTAAAATGTACAGTGTACAACAAAAGATAACAAGGCAAACAAAGAAACAAGAAATGATTGCCCACCCAAAGAAAGAGGATAAAAATCCAGAAAACATCAAAGACCACACTGTGGACATACTGGTCAAAGACTATAATTTTATTATTATTTTTTTAGATTTTATTTTATTTATATTCCCCCCCCTGCCCCCGCTGCTTGTGCTCGCTATCTGCTCTCTGTGTCCATTTGCTGCACGTTCTTCTGTGTCTGCTTGTCTTCTCGTCTTCTCTTTAGGAGGCACTGGGAACTGATTCTGGGACCTTCTGACATGGGAGAGAGGCACTCAATCACTTGAGCCACCTCAGCTCCCTGGCTTGTTGTGTCTCTCATTGTCTTTTCCTTTGTGTCTCTTTTTTGTTGCTTCGTCTTGCTGTGCCAGCTCTCCATGCGGGCAGCTCTCCATATGGATCAACTCACCTTCACTAGGAGTCCCCGGGAACCCAACCTGGGACTCCCCATACGGTAGGTGGGAGCCCAATTGCTTGAGTAACATCCACTTCCCTCAAAGACTTTTTAAAAAATGGTCTTCACTATGCAAGGAGATGAAGGAAAATACAGAGAAAGAATTAAAGCATGTTAGGAAAACAATGAATGAGCAATGTAAGAATCTCAATAAAGACAAATTTTAAAAAGGAACCAAAGAGAACTACTGGAGTTGAAAACCACAATAGCTAAAATGAAAAATTCCCAGAAGGGTTTCAACAGCAGATTGGAGATGGCAGAAGAAAGAATGAGTGAACCCAAAGACAAGACAATTGAAATGAGTCAGCCTGAGGATGAGAAAGAAAAAAGAATTATAAAAAGAGAAAATAGCCTAAGAGACCTAGGTAATATCATCAAGATACCAATATACACATTATGGCACTCCCAGAAGGAGAAGAAAGAATAAGAGGAGCAGAAGGAATATTCAAAGAAATAATGGCAGGAAACATCCCAAACTTAGCAAAAGTCATGAATATGTACATCCAAGATACCCAGAGAACACCACACAGGATAAACTTCAAGAAAAATATTACATACTGGTCAAACTGTCAAATACAAAGGACAAGAAGAGAGTTCTGAAAGCTGCAAAAGAAAAGTAACGCTTTATATACAAGGGAGTACCAATTAGATTGAGTGCCGATTTCTCATCAGAAACCATGGAGGCAAGAAGGCACTAGGGTTGAAATACTTAAAGTGCTGAGAGAAAACAATTGCCAAATGAAAATATTTTATATCTGCCAAGACTTTCTTTCAAAAATAAAGAAGAGATTGAGACATTCCCAGATAAATAAAAGCTGAAGGAGTTCATCACGACTAGACCGGCCCTACAAGCAATACTAAAGGGAGTTCTTCAGATTAAAAGAGAAGGACACTAAACAGTTCAAAGTGAAATAAAGAAATAAAGACCTCCAGTAAAGGGAACTGTAAGGGTAATTTTAAATGCAAGTACTATTATATTCTATTTTCTGGTATGTAACTCCACTTCTTACTTCTTATAGGTGCTAAAATGCAAATGCATGAAAAGTAATGATAAATTGGTGGTTTGGGACATAAAATGTACAAAAATATAATTTGTAACAAGTAAAAAAAAATGGTGGGGGGACAGAGGGGTTTAGAACAGTGTATGTGTATGCTATTGCATTTAAGTTGATATCAAATCAAATGTGACTGTTATATATTTAGGATGTTAAGGATTGTATATGTATACACACACACACACACACACACACATACATACATACACACACATCTTTGTAAACATTTCTTTTTATCTCAAAGAGGATTCTTAGAAGAGGAAATTACAGAGTCAAAAACCAGAAACCACTTAAAAAGATCTCAATACAGGATATTAAATTTTAACCCCATGGTAACCACAAAGAAAATATATGAAATGCATATCCAGAAAGAAATGAGAAGGGACTCAATATGGTACAATTAAAAAAATCAAATAAATATGAAATTAGGTATTAATGAAAGAATTGAAGGATCAAAAAGGTAAAAGATTGACAAAGACAAAATATCAAAATGGCAGAAGGAAGTCCTGCATTATCAGTAGTTACTTTAAATGTCAATGGCTTAAACTTCAGTCAAAAGGCAGAGAGTGACAGAATGGATTTTTTAAAAGTATGACATAACTCTATGCTGTTTACAAGAAACTTGCCTTAAATTAAAAAAATAAGTAGGAAGAAAGCAAAATGATGGAAAAAAATATAGCAGGCAAGTAGTAACCCAAAGAGAACAGGGGTAGCTATACTAATATCAGATAAAATAGACATTAAGTTAAGAACTGTTACAAGGGACAAAGACAGTCATCATATACTGATAACAAGAAGACATAACAATTATAAATAAATATGTATCTAACAGCACAGAGCCCATAACGTATGAAGCAAATATTGACAGATTTGAAGACAGAAATAGATGGTTCTACATTAGGAGACTTTAATGTAATACTTTGAATAACAGATAAAACATCTAGACAGAAGATCAGTGAGGAAACAGAACACACAAACAATATTCTAAACAAACTAGATCTAACAGACATATATATAACATGCCATCCAACAAAAACAGAATATACATTCTATACACATGATCATTCTCCAGGATGAGCAATATGCGAGATGCCAACAAGTCTCAATAAATTAAAAAATATTGAAATCATACAATGTATCTTGTCTGATGACAATGGGAAAAAATTAGAAATCAATAATAGAGGGAGAAAGGGAAAATTCAAAAATATGTGGAAATTAAACAATATACTCTTAAGCAATCAGCAGTTAAAAGTAAAATCACAAAAGAAATTAGGAAATATCTTGAGGCTAATGACAATGAAAACACAACATATGAAAACTTATGGGATGCAACAATGGCAGTGCTGAGAAGGAAATTTATAGCTCTAATAAATGCTTACACTGAAAAAGAAGAAAGACTTCAAATCAGAGATCCAACCTCATAAACGGAGGACCTAGGGAACGGATGTGGGTCAAGCAGTTGAGCATCTGCTTCCCACATGCGAGGTCCTGGGTTCAGACTCAGGTGCGTCCAAAAAACAAACAAGCAAACAAATGGAAAAACCAACTCAGGGGAGCCGATGTGGCTCAGTGGTTGAGCACCAGCTTAAAAAAAAAAAAAAAAAAAAGAGCTAGAATTTGATCCACAGAGTAAAATCCATGGACCCTGATTAATAATGATTTAGTGTGATCCTTAAATGGTCTATAACATTCCTACCCTCTAAATTTCAGCCCAGGATTATTTCTTTATCTCCTCCTTGAGAGTTTGTAAGCCTTTTGTCTTCAGAGGGATATATTCAATTTAAGTGTCAGCCTGCTGAAAGTAAAGTCATGGGGGTATCTGGCTAAACAGCCGACCTGGTCACACAACTGCCAAGTATCCAATGTCCATGACATGTTTAGTGACAAAAAGCAAACTACAGAAAAACATCTATAGTGGAATCCATTTTTATGAAAATATAAGATTAGATAGATACTGTTACAAAGAAAAAAACATGGGAATGCTATAATCCAAAATGTCAACAGTAGTTATCTCTTGGTGGTAGAGTTATGGGTGGTTATTGATTTTTCTTCATTCATGTCTATATTTAAACATTTTTCTTAAATAAACATATATTACAATTTTCATGTATTACTTTTAAAATTAAAAAAAGATGTTATGGTAAACTCACAGTCTTCATTGATCAAAAACAAAATACTTTAATAAAAGGAATTATATTTGTTTTCAAAAAAAAAAAATATGAAAGACCTAGAAAAAGAAAAGCAAACTAAATACAAAGCTAGCAGAAGTGAAGAAATAACAAAGAAGAGCAAGAGATAAATGAAACAGAGAAAAAATATATAGAAATAATCAATAATCAAGAAAACCAAAAGATACTTACTTAAAAAGAACATTAAAATTGACAAACCTTTAGCTAGACTGATAAAGAAAAAAAGAGAGAGGACACAAATAACAGAAATAAAAAATGGAAAAAGGGGCATTATTAGTAACCCTGCCAAAATAAAAAGAACTATAAGAGGATACTATAAACAACTGCACACCAACAAATTAGACAACTTAAGATGAAACAGAAAAATTCCTAGGAACACATAAACTACCTGACTCAAGAAAAAACAGACTATCTCAACAAACCAATAACTGGCAAACAGATTGAATCAGTAATCAAAAATCTCCCAAAAAAAGCCCAGGACCAGATTGCTTCACAGGGAGGGGAGTTCTACCAAACATTCCAAGGATTAATATCAATCTTGCTCAAACTCTTTCAAATAATAGAAAGGAACACTCCATAATTCATTCTACAAGGTAAACATCACCTACATACCAAAGCCAGATAAAAATACCACAAGAAAAGAAAACTACAGATCAATATCTCTTATGAATATAGATTTAAAAAATCCAACAAAAATACTAGCGAACTGAATCCAACAGTACACAGAAAGAATTATATATCATGATCAAGTAGGATTTACCTCAGGAATGCAATTTGATTCAACATAAGAAAATCAATTAATGTAAATACAGCTCATTAACACAAAGAAGGAAAGAAAACACATATCATTTCAAATGATGCAGAAAAAGCATTTGACAACATCCAGCTCCTCTTCTTAATTAAAAAAAAAAAAAAAATTAGAGAACTAGGAATAGAAGGAAACTCCCTCAATATGATCAATGGCATATATGAAAAACCCACAGCTACTATCATATAAAACAGTGAAAGACTCAAACATTTCTACTAAGGTCAGGAACAAAAAAGAGGGTGCCTTGTCACCACTGTTATTCAACATTGTACTAGAAGTTCTAGGCAGACCAAACAAGCAAGAAAAAGTAGCAAAAGGCATCCAAATTGGAAAAGAAGTAACACTTTCCCCATTTGCAGATAACATGATCCCATATACAGAAAATCCTGAAAAATCCGTAACAAAGGTACTGGAGCTAGTAAATGAATTCAGCAAAATGGTAGGGCACAAGATCAGCACCCGAAAATCTATAGTGTTTCTATATACTAAAATAAACAATCTGAAGAGAAAATCAAGAAAAATGAACTGACCATGTTATATATATATATGTGGGTCTATTTCTGGACTCTTTATTCTGTGCTATTGATGTATTTGTCTATCTTTCTTTGCCAATATCACAATTTCATTGTTACTGACTTAAAAAATTAGGTAGTATGGGTGAGGGTGGGCACACTGGAGTTCTATGTACTGTTTCTATATATATATACACACATATATACATATTTTGCAACTTTCCTGCAAGTTTGAAATCATTTTAAAGTAAAAAGTTTAAACCAAAAGTTAGGTGGCTTGTACCATTTAAGTTTCTTCTTTTTTGAAATTGTTTTGACTATTCTTGGTCATTTAATTTAATATAAATATTAGAATTAGCTCATCAATATCTATTTTTTTTTACAAAGCTAGAATTTTAATGGGAATTGCACTGATTTTATAGATCAAAATGACATTTTAACCATATTGAATCTTCCAATCCATGAACATGATGTATCTCTCCATTTATTTAGGTCTAACTTTTCTCAGCAATGTATTGTAGTTTTCAGTGTAAGGCATTGCATATATTTGGCTAAGTTTATCTCAATATCTTTTCAAGATATTGTAAAAATATATTTTTAATATCTTTGTTTCCAATTGCTCATCACTAGTACAAAGAGATACAAAGAGTTTTGTATATTACTTTTGTATCCTGTGGCCTTTCTAAACTCAATTATTAAATTCTAGCTGCATTTTTGTAGATTCTTTGGGATATTCTACATAGATTACATGTCATTTGTAAATAAAGGAAGTTTTAATTCTTCCTTTCCAATCTATGTCTTTCATTTCTTTTACTTACCTTATTGCACTGTCTAGCACCTTCAGTAGAATGTCAAATAGAAGTGGTTGGAGTGAACAGGCTTTCCTTGTTCTTGATCTTGGGGGAAAGCATTCAGTCTTTCACCATAAAGAGTAGGATTTTTGTAAATACCTTTGATCAGGTTGAGGAAGTGAACTTTGATTCCTAAATTCTGAGAGTTTTTATCAAATGTCATTGAATTTCATTAAATGCTTTTACTGTATCTGTTGAAATAATCCTATTTTTTTTTTCTTTTTTAGTCTACTGATAAAGGGCATCAATTTTTTTTTTAATCTGGGGAGTGTTCTTATTATATTTATATTCTTAAACAATCACAAGCTACTTTTTATAAATTGATTATGTCTCTATCCCTTACTAGACTAAATGTTCTATGAAGGGAAATACCATGCCTGTTTTCTTCTCTACTATATATCTAGGAAAGTATAGTGCCTGGGTCAGAGTAGAAAGTAAATAAACATGGAATGAATCAGCAAATGTACAAAAATGGATGGAGAGCAAGAAGCCTATGAAGAATCAGATGGAGTGGGTACAGACTAGAGGCAGTAAAAATAATTAGGAGGATATCTGGTTGAAGGATGGTATTTCCCCAACAGAATGGTTAAGAAACAAAGGACCTAATCTGATTTGGGAAAACAAACAAAGAAACAATAATTTCAGGGTTTTCTACATGGCTATGAATTCTGGAGAAATTTAGCTGATGTCACTGTTATATCAACCCAGGAAATGAGGGCCAAGTAGTTTGTTGTAGTGTAGTTTTCCTGGGCCATCACATTCCCTTAAATTCATCCAAATCTTTATCTTTGGACCAAGAATTAAAGTATGGCTAGGTTTCTCTGGTCCTATCCAAACTAAAATATATATTCCAAGTTTATAATGGAGTTTCCAAACCAAATCTGTTCAGGGAACAGTCTAATATCCTATAATGGTACAAATGATGAAAGGGGGAGAAAGGGTCAGGAGAAGAGTACAAAGGAGAGGGCCAGCTCAAAAGTACAATAATCCTAAAAATGCCAGGTTGTACTAACTTTTTACAAGTAACTCACAAATTTATAAAAGTTATAATAACTGGCAATGTCATACATTAAAGTGCCTCTTCCTATTGCTTTTTCTTCTCCAGACTTCAGCCCATTAAGATGGTAAACAAACTGGCCTTTGAAAGGCAAGTAGAATGGCCTGAATTAGTCAGAAATTCAGAACTGTATAGGAACTGATAATACAGGAAAGGAAATCTTCAGGAAGAAAAAGTTGCAAACTACAAGAAAGGGGAAATGAAAAAGACAAGATGTTTTAACTCTAAAATTTTTACTATTAAAATAGTATTCATTCCATTATTCACTAAATGCATTCAACAAATATTTAATAAGTACCCATAATTGCCAAGTGCCATGTAGAATATAAAGATAAAAAGATATTACATTGGGAAGCGGGTGTGGCTCAGTGGATAGAGCCCCCGTTTACCATGTGTGAGGCCCCGGGTTCGCTTCCCGGGGCCTCCTTGTGAGGGCAGGCTGGCCCGCGCGGCGCGATGGGCTGATGCAGCGGGACCTCACAGCAAGGGGGAGATTAGCAGACACGGAGAGAACACACAGCGAATGGACACAGCAAGCACAAGCAGCAAGGGGGGGATAAATAAATAAATAAATAGATCTTTAAAAAAAAAAAAAGATATTACATACATCTTTAAGGAACTCACAGTACAACAGAGAGACAAATATACTAAGAAAGCATGATTACAAATGCTATATGAAGAAATGTAAAGTATAAGAGAGCACAGCATAAGATGTAACACCAATCACCATCTCTCTGTGAGACTCTGAAACAACATCATGAAAAAGTGGCTCCAAATGCTAATTTAACCTTTTAGATTGTACTGATAGAAATGCCATGCCTCAGTCAAAGGAGAAGACAGACCAACTGTGCTCTCTCACCCAAGGAGGGAACTAATATGAATATCACATTGTATGTGCAACACTGACATCCTGAAATGAACCATGGTTCTAAGGTGGACAAGTTTCTGAAAGGAATGTCTCAGAGAGAATGACTGCAACAACTAGCATCTATATCTTGCTTTTTAATTTTAGCACAACTCTGTGCAATGAGTGAAAAATTAAGATGTTTAGCTTGGAGAATTGAGGCTGGGGGTGGGGTAGAGAAGTACTGTCTTTTACTATCTGAAGAGTTGTCAACAGAGAAAATAATATATTTACTTTAAATGGTCTGCTCCCAAAAGCAGAATGAGGTGAAACAAGTGGAGATTACAGAAGGCAACTTGAAATAAGAAAAACCTAACAGATACTAGTGAAAACTTTTTTTTTTTTTTTTTTTGCATGTAGTATAAAATGTTTTATATATATAAAATTTTAGAGTTGGCCAACAATGGACTTACTACCTTAAAATTAGTGAGCATCCCATGGCTAAAAGCATTTAAGCACACACTAGATGACCCTAAGACAAAAATGTGCGGAAATGATTTCTTAATTTGTAGGCAGTTAGACTAGATAGTTATTACAGATCTTTCCAAACCCATTATTCTACATGAACTAATAAGTCACGTATTTTCTTTTGTCAGACCTCACATCTATAAAATGGGAATATGGGTTCTGGCTATGCCAAAGTAATGTCAAAATAAGGGATTTAATGAATATAAAAGGATGAGGACAGACACAGGGTCTGGGAAAGGAACAGTAGCACCAATCTGTCAGTAGTGGAAAAGGAGAAGTTCTATTTATGAACTTTTCAGCTAACTGAAGACCCCCAATCCCAACTTTATGCTCAAGACCATATATTCCTCAGTAGTTTCCAGACATCATTTTCATTCCTGCCTCTGTGCTTTACCTCTGTCTAAAATACATTTTCTCCCCACTTTGTTCACATGACATATTTTGACTCTTATTTCAGTTTGGTTCCTCCCTGAAATCTTTCCTGAACACTACTATGACCCAATTTATTCTATTCTCATATTCTCAAACACACCAGATAAAACTGAATTAACTGCTTACTTTTCAATACTCTCATAGCACTCTGTACACACATATTATATAAATTATTTCACTGGAAAGATCATGAGTTCTAAGATTCTAAGACTGAATATCTGGTTCAGAATGTCTCTGAGCCTCAGTTTACATATCTTTAAAACAGGGATAATAACGTCTATGTCACAATATTGTTGGAAGGGTTTTATAGGTTCTAA
Source organism: Cabassous unicinctus (assembly GCA_029593785.1). Lineage (NCBI taxonomy): Eukaryota > Metazoa > Chordata > Mammalia > Cingulata > Chlamyphoridae > Cabassous > Cabassous unicinctus. The sequence goes on along the minus strand of JAQZBX010017680.1, from coordinate 24,474 downwards.
GCATAGTGACTGGCAGAGAGTGGGTTTTATTTTATTTCAACGTTTTCTGCCCCCCTTCAATCTGGATATAGATCACAAGTCCTCTGGGATAAGGTCTTTTTTATTTATACATGCCCAAGAACTTAGTATGCATAATGTTAAGCACAGAGTAATCAAACAAACATCTAAAATAAAAGGACCTATTTTGACTGCACAAAAGCCTTTTGTTGCTTACTTTGTAATTCTTAGCAGTAATTGCTAAATATAAGACCTTGGGAAAGTAAAGCATTATTTATTATTATAGCCATTATTATATGAGTTTATTCCTTTAAAATGTATAGCTAGTAGCCAATGTTTTCAAGATAAGAATTACTGGGAAAATAAATAATAGTGATACTATCTTCAAGCTCTTGGAAAAAAATCTGCCCAATTTTTTTAAGATTTTGGCTTTAAAGAAAATGGGGCAAAATTTTTCAGCGTCAACAACGACTCTAATTTATCAATGTGAAGAAGCAAAATTTGACAAAAGAAAAGGGGAAATGTCAAAGGAAGAAGAGAATGAAAAAGGAATGGCAGTAAAAAAGATGTTAGAAAACATAAACCTATGCTTCTGATTCTTCACTGCATTACTTTCAAGGTAAGACAACAAAAGTGACATGACAGATAAAAGTAGGTGGGTTAGGGAAACAGATGTGGCTCAAGTGATTGGGCTCCCGTCTACCATATGGGAGGTCCCGGGTTCGTTTCCTGGGGCCTCCTGGTGAAAGCGTGCTGGCCTGTGCGGCGTGCTGTCCCACACAGAGAGCTGGACTGCGCAGAGAGCTGACGCAACAAAAAGAGACAAAGAGGAGAGATGATGAGAGACACAACAAACCAGGGAGCTGAAGTTGCTCAAGCGACTGAGTGGCTCTCTCCCGCATCGAAGGTCCCGGGATCGGTTCCCGGTATGTCCTAAATAGAAGACAAGAAGAAGAGAAGACAAGCAGACACAGAGCACACACATCAAATAGACACAGAGAGCAAGACAGCAAGCACAAAAACAAGGGCGGGGAGGGTAAATAAATAAAATAAATCTTAAAAAAAAAGTCGGTGGGTAACAAAAATTTTAAATGAAACTTAAAGGCTTTTTATAAAATAGCAACCTGAAATTATATGCCAAATTGATAAAATCAGGGGGTGAGAATAAGGGAAAGGGAAGCTATTTCTTTAATTATATACTTCACCATTTTAAATTTTTTACAATAGGTACAGTTTTTTAAAATGTGAAGCTAGATTAAAGAAATCTTTATAATGCATAAATAAAAATAAACTATGAACCTTAAGACCACAGTTTGAGATGGTGCTTATTTAGATTTTAAAATGGCTTTATAATTTATTTGGGGCAAATACAATTGTTGGCATGGAAGCAACAGAAGTCAGTTTGAAAATGGACAAACAACAATGCTACTAATATACTATATTTGCTTTCTTTCCTTCCAAAAGTACAAACTATGATCAGTACTCTTGTTATTAAATACTCATGACATCCACAAATGGCAAATAAGGTTGTTACCCTTTCCTTCTTTTCACATATACTAATAACAAATGCAAACACTTACATAGTACTTAATATCTATAAAGGGTGACTGAGGCATAGAAGGGTTAAGACATTTACCAAAGATTATATGGTTTAATGTGAATTGTAGAGTCAATATCAGAAACTAAGTTAATACAGTTTGGACAAAATTGGTTTGAAATATCCTGAATTACTTTTCAAGTTCAAAATGTACTTGCTAAATGTTTTAAATCTTTCTATATTCAACCTGATTCTTTCAAACTAAAATGTTGTCAAATATAATAAAAGTGATGTTAAGAAAGAAAGTAGATTAAAAACAGAGAAGAAAATAAGACAACTGTTTCAATTAATGAAAGACCTATTTTTCTGATACATTCCAGAAATAGAACTAAGGTTATGCTGAATACACCCAGCAAAAGCAGGTTTTGCTGACAGCACTGATTTAATAAACTTTACCGAAGAAATACCTGTGTGTTAGTTTAAATCCTTTGCTAAATCTTGGAGATATAATAATACAAAATAATTCCTGCCCTCAAGGAGATCTCCCACTCTGTACTAAATAGTATTTATAGAAGAACCAATGCTTTAAAATAATTCTTTAAATTTATCCAAAATACTAAAAGCAAAGGTTTTAGTGTTATAAAATAAAACGGCAGTAATAAATAAGACACTAAAAACATTAACAAGCCAATACAATTACCACTAGATGTCACTCTAATATAAAGTTCTCAGCTGCCTTTAGGCTTGCTTTTATTCCTTGTTGAGTCTTCTTGGTAATAACTTAGCAAATCTTTGTAGCATTTAAAAATTTATATATATATAGCTAAATAAAAATTAGTATTTACCCAATTCAATAAAATTAAGATGGTCTGTATCTATGAACTATTTAACAACTATATTGCAGGTAACATGGCTCTGTTTTTTTGAAAGTTAAACTTCAGCGAGTATGTTCTTTCATTTTCCTATGGCGAATTAATTATTATAAATGCAATAACTCATCTAACGAACCATTCCATTTCCTCAACAAATATTTCTGTAGCAACTATTCTGTGCCAAACACTGGGCTTGGGGAAAGAATTTAGAGAAGAATAAGGCCTGGGCTCTGACTCTGATAAGTTAATATTCTCAAGGGGAAGATGAAACACAAAGAAACAGTAAACTGTTTAAAATCCATTTTTAATGGTATATGCAACATGTAATAGGATCATAGGAGATAACTCTATCCCTGTGGGTTAAGAAACACTTCATAGAAGAGGAAATATACATGTGACCTTGAAAGATGAGTAAAAATTTTCTAAGAAGCTATAATAAGAAAAGGCAAATCAAAAAGAATATAGGAAATGGGGAGCCACCAAAAGATATATAAGATTATTGTTTTAGAAAGATCTCTGTAGGACAGCTATAGAATTAAAAATACAAAGTAGAAGAAGAAAGAAATGAAAAGTATGTAGATTAGAATTATTTTAACAGATCTGGAAAGAAGTTAATTCCTGAATTGTTACCAAGGGGATGAAAATAAAGGAGAGATTTAAATGATACTGTAATAGAACTCACAGAATTTCAATTAATGAAAATAACAGCAAGTCTTCTAGATTTTTAAGATTTGCTTGGGGTCTCTGAAGAAGTATATGGACTAAGACTCCAGGGTTTTCACATTGAAAAATAGTACTTTAAATGTATTTCATTACTGCTTTAGATTTCTACTCCTAGCTGGCATCAGGTATCTTAAACAAATAGGGAAGATGAGTTTTTAAGTATCTCACTATACAAGTGTGCAGCCAGAAAATCAAGATATAGTATTAATAGTGTGCAGCAGCACAAGTAACAGTAGCCAATGCAGAAGCAGCAGCACAGGGTACCATATACTAAGTTCTTACTATGTATAAGGCCTGCACTAAGCATTTTATTTATAATATCATATTTCATCCCCACAATTATTACTAGAAGATAGCAATCACTATTTCCATTTTCTGAATAAGGGAACTGGGGTTCTCAGAGGTTAGGTAAAAATGATCAAGATGACACAGCTATAAAATGGTAGAACCAGGATTAAAATACTGATCTGACTATAAATTCCTTGCTATAACCATTATGCATTACTACTGTAGCAGTTTGGCAGTTTGATGAAGTTATGAATTCTGAAAATAGATATTGGATTATGCTTGTAAACTGATCTGTTCATCTGGGCATGATTAAGTTATAATTGGGGCTTTGATTGGGCCACGTTAGCAGGGTGTTGAGCCTCACCCCTTGGTGGGTAGGGAATCGAAGATAAAAGGCATGGCAAAGGACAGAGTTTTAGCAGTTCTGATGTTGGAGTTTTGATGCTGGAGCCCGGGGAGACAAGCAGATGGAGAGTTCAGTTGTGAGGAAGGAGAGAAGGCCCTGGGATAGAGATGAGCCATTGACCTGATAGTTCACAGCTGGCCCTGTGGAGAGAGGCAAAGCCTAGAGAGCCTCATAGTCTACAGCTAACCTTGTGGAGGAAACAGAGGAGCTAAGCCTGAGAGAAAAGCAGCCCCGGGAAGAGAGGAACCCAAGAAGCCTGAACCCTGGCAAACGTTGGCAGCTGCCTTGCTCCAACACGTAGCAATAGACTTTGGTGAGGGAAGAAACTTATGCTATATGGCCTGGTAACTGTAAGCTTCTACCCCAAATAAATACCCTTTATAAGAACCAACCGATTTCTGGTATTTTGCATCAGCACTCCTTTGGCTGACTACTACAACTACCCTTACAAATTGTATGATGTACTAGAAAAGTTCTTGTTCTGTGTGTGTGTGTGTGTGTGTGTGTGTATCATGTTCTGTCCTATATAGAATTTTCAGTAAAACTGCTTATCTCTTTTAATAACAAGGAGTTTCTTTCAGCTCTGTAGAACTTTCAAATGAGAGCTGAAATTATTGAATGTATCACTCATTTTTGCCAAGAGTTAATGGGAAGTTTTATTTGGTGTCCAGCTGATGGGTTTTTATATACTGTGCTCATTTCTAGGTGTCCTAGTCACAGAAAAGTATGAAAAGAAGCTGAAGCAACAAACATTTTATTTTAGCCTTGAATAGCACAATGAACATATACTATTAATAAATAAAGGAATTTCATATAAATATTATCATAAACTCAAGAGATAGATTCTTTAAAACTATATTTGGTCAGCAGATACTTTCTAAGCCAGATAACGAAAATGCAGCAATAAAGAGAAATGGTCCTTGTACTCACGGAGTATAAAGCCCAGTGGGAAAGAAAGACAAACTATTACATTATACTGTATTAAGTATCATGAAAGAGGAGCTAGATGATGCTAAAGAATGTACAGGAGAATATTGGGACAGGGAGATGGGCATGGGGAGAAGTGGCTGGACTAGAGAGGAATTCAGGCAAAATAAGGGAGAAGTACAAAGGCCCTGAGAAGGTTAATAACCTATTTAAGGAACTGAAAGAAGTCCATTATGACTTAGGAGTACCTAAGGAAGGAAGACAGTGATATGAAATGAAACTAGAAAAGTAGGCAGAAGACTGCGCAAACAAGGACTTATGGACCATGCTAACGATTTGAATTTTATCCTAAAAACAACAGAAACTTTTGAATGGTTTTAAATAAAGGAATAACACAATCTGATTTGTGTTTGGGAAAGATTATTCTTCTAATAGGTACACTGCTTTTCTCTATAATATACCTCAATTAATAAAATTAAATAAAATTAGGAAAGGATCTCCCTCAAAAGAAAGAAAGGCAAAATTTCAGAAATATCTGGAATTTAGATTTAAGGCAAAACTACATTAAAATTGAAATTGATACAATTTCTGGTTCTGCAATGAAAGTGGATCAAATAATCTGAATCAAATATGAGTTTAACATAGTTTCTCTATAGTGACTTGGTAAGGTCTGTCTAGAAATAGCGGGCACATACTTTGTATTTCCTTTAATAGGATAGTACTGAAGCATTTATTCACCTGGCAGGGAGAAAGAATGATGGAAATATGTATTATGTTTGATCTCTCATTACCCATACTATGAAAAATGAGTTAGTTTCCGTTGTAAAATCTGATATTGCAATGTACTCAATAATTAGAGTATTTTTTTTGTAGCTCCTACTCATTTGATATACTTCAACTCTCAAACAGGATCATATACCATTCCAGGAAAATTATTTTCGAACTTTTCTCACTCTCAACACAGTATTTAAAATAGAATACAATGATCTGTGTAAGAAAATGTCAGTTTCAATTAGCATTTTTTTTTCCTTCTTGTTGGCAGTCAGCTCAAAAGAATATAAAATGACTGTTTACCCAACGAATTTTTTATTTGTTAAGGCCTTATGGTAGTAAAAATCTTACCAACAGTACAGCTGTCTTCAAGTACCACATCAACATTTCTGTCTCTGTACTCAACCCTGAAGTCCAGCATCCGAGGCTGTCTTTCTACAATTTGCCTGGATGGCATTACAGGTCGAAAAGCCGAAGAGGAAGAGGGAGCTGGAGCTGGATGACTTGCTGAATTAAATGCAGGTCCTGGTTCTGTCTCACCTCCATACTCACTGTAATATAGACATAAAAGGAGGATTATTGTCAACAAAAACGTGACAGAATGATTGATTACACTAAGGGCTCTCTCCATCCTTTGCTTGTGTGTTCTTCTTATCAAGTTTACCTACCCCTGCATCAAGACCTAATTTAGGTTCTACTTCCTCAACAAAATAATGTCAGTGGCTAAAGGCCACACATTACTCTACCTCCCATCTTTGCCTTTCTGTGCCTATTAGCAAAATCATATCACTTAGCATTTAATTAGATTTTTGCCTTGTGTTATCATCATGTTGGTAAAACATCATTTAAAACTCCTTGAATTAAGAAGAAAGTCTTCTCTTTCACTCACTCTCATTTACTCACTGGTTCATTATTTGGTTCATTCACTCTAATTTCCACAAAGATGATTGTAAAACTTCTCCACCTTCCTCAAACTTCCATTCCTCCTGTCTCACACATCATTCTCAAAAGATATTTTTTCCTAATTTGCAGGAAAAACAGAAGCCATCAAGAGAAATTCCCTTATCTTCTTGACATCAAATCCACAAAGGCACATGCATATACACTCTCTTTCTCCATTCCCATAAAATAGATGAGACATCATTCTTCTTACCTACAAAAAATATAAAACCATCTTCTCATTAACTTTACACTCTGGATTATCCCTTTCCTTTCCAGTATCTTCAACAGCTCCTCTTCTGCATTCTTCTCAATACCATTTATACATGCTTGAATCTCTCCCTTCTTAAAGAAAAATTAAGATGAAATCCTGGCTCTGCCCACTTACTAGCTTACTTGTAAAATGGGAAAAATATTTGTAAGAATTAAATTAAATAGTATATATATGAAGTACTTAGCACAACATCTGGTACCTAGTAAAATCTCAACTCTCAAACTCAGTATGTCAGAAGCTTAACTCATTAATGCTTCCCCAAGCCTAATCCTGCAATATTTTTCATAACAGCTACCCAATTTAGAAATCTGGGGCGTCATCCTTGATAAATTCCTCTCCCTCAACCTCCAACTCTAATTATTTCTTTCAATTTTACCTTCTAAATACCATTTGGATAAGTCATTCACCTTTCCCCTCTGAAGCCTCCACTCCAGTCCAAGCCACAATTGCCTCATGTATGGACTAACTAATCCCTCCATATGTATCCTTGCTACCCTGTATTCCATTTCATACAGCTGCTAGAGTGAAATTAAATACACAGGTGTTTTCATATCATTTTCTACCTTGACCATTCAATACTCTCCTCTACTCTTCAGATTATTATTAGACTGGCCTACAAGGCCCTGTACGATCTGAATCCTATTTATCTTCCCATCTTCATCTAGGGCTACAATGTTCCTATCTCTCTATGCTAAGAGCCACAATAGCCTTTCATTTTTCCTATCTCACCTTGATCCTTCCCTTTTTATGAGGGTAACCCAGTTTATTCCCTCTAAGAATATTCTTTCCTCCCCTCTTCATCTCCAAACTCCATCTTTCTCCAAGCTAATTCTACCCTTTCTTCATCTCAGAAGTTTTTCAATTTACATGTTTTGCTATATCAGACCAAGTCTAATTCCCAAAAACTATCCAAACGTATATAATTAGTTGTATAATTAGTCATTTAACATCTATTCTCCTACTAGAATATAAGTTCCATGAGGGCAAGTTCAAACATGGATGTTTTTAATGGCTGCATCCTCTGCCCTGGGACCAAGACTTTATACAATGAAGGCACCCAAATATTTGCCAAACTAATAAGTAGAGGGATAATTATTAAATAATTTCATGTTTCTCTGGATTTGCTTATCATATATAGTCTTTTTTGGGGAGTGGTGGCTGGGGAAATGCATGGGGAGGGAACATTAGGAGTGTTTCAGTTGCAGTGTCATTATTGTATGTATCTTCCACTACCAGCAGAAGTATAAGCCCAGCTCCAATTTCTCACTTTGAACTTAAGGAAAAACAATACAACAGGGACCTGTGTAACAAAAAATTACCAAAAACATGCCAATTTAAAAACTGTTCATACAATTAAGCAGGAGGAAATATTTATGCTTATTTTCCTCCTTCACACTATTGCTTTGAACTATATATTATTAAATCGATTTAATAAGTTGTGATCAGTCTTAAAGAATAAGAATAAAATAGAATAGAATAGTTATCAGTATGCATCACTCAGTAGTTAGGAACAAGTTTTGTTTCATAAAGCTTTTGATTATATTACGTATTTGTATATGGGTGTTTGGGTTCCAAGTTTTTCTCATTATAGGTCACAGTGAAAACATTTGAAAGCAAAGTTTGGAAGCAACTAGTTTAGATCTCACTAGTGTACAGATACTTTAGTAATCACTTATCCAAAGACAAAACCCTTCCTTACCCCAGTTGTTAGATTCAAGAAAAGTAATCCTTCAAGACATGAGAATACAGTAAATGTCCAAAGCAGGAAAGAATACCACTGTTAGAATCCAATGTGAGCTACTAAGTATCTATGAACAGAATCTGTGCAATGACACTTCACATCTTTAATGTTTGCCACAACTTCTCAGAACCTAAGAAAAGCAGCTAAAGTTAGTAAGATGGTAACTGACTTATTGTTTTATGACTCCAAATCCACCCTTCTATATTCTATTCTGTGATACTGTGACTAGGACTCTGCAAAATTAGATTCTTCCTTTGCCAAGTGATTTCCTGTTAGAGTCTATCCATAAGAGACACTAGATAGAAACCAGTACTTAAGGGACATGGAAGGCGGGAGGAGGCAGGGAGAGAAAGACTGCCTTCTTTCTGATTGCATGCATTTCCATTAGCATCACCCAGTAGTTTTGTTTTTTACCAGCATTCTCACAACCAGCTTCTTAACACCCTCTCAGAGATATCAAAATCAGTTGGAAAATGTGCATTCCTTGGAGGTCTGAGCCCCAGCTCCATGGGGTCCCTCAGAGCTCTAGAATTCTGTTAACCTCTTTGTTCTAGACCTAAGTGTGGTAACTTCCTCCAGCTGTTATTTTATCTAGGTTACCTTAGTTTTCCCCTTTTGAACTTTTAGTCCTCCTCACATGCATAACTAACCCTACATTAAATTCCCTCTATTGAAATATCTAGTGCAATTTCATTTTCCTGACTGGAAACTGATACAAATGAGGGGTGTCAGAAACATGTCCTCAAAGACGGGATTCAGGAATTTGCTTGATTATGTCCTTCACCTTCCATGCAATGCTGAGCTCCTTGTCAAAATAAAATGAGATATTTAGTGATCCATGCCATGCACTGGCATACTGGTTAATTTAAAAACCATTACATATGATGACTTGCCTATTAAAACGAGTGCCTAAGGGGATCAAATGAGTGTTTCACTTGGCCATTTTGGTGGTGATAATGACATCAAGGACTATGGGATAGCTGCTTCTGACTCTACTGGAGAGCTTACAGAAAAAAGTGACAAACTCGGGGTCTTGATTCTCCATTTAAATCATAAGAGAGCTACAGAGCTTCAAAAGTGGCGCTAAAAGAGTTTCTTATTTCTTATAATTACAAGGATGACCTGGTTGTGAGAATGCTGGTGAAAAACAAAACTACTGGGTCATCTAAATTTAATAAGGGTGAGATTACCAAATAATCCTAGCATAATGTAGAAGAATAAATCCAGATGCTTAAAGAAAAAAGAATGCTGGAGTGGATCTACCATGTACAATCTGCATATACACTCACCCCTCCTACTACATTGTCTATAAGGTCCTAGAAGATGTTGAGGTCAATAAAGCTTTGAGAAATACATTAATAAGGGAATCTGCATTCTTGAAACACCCTGTAGTAACTGACTTCTTTGAACTGAGAATTACACTGAGAGATGGCACCACTGAAAAGGTTCTGTAGGCATGATGAGATCCCAGAGTGGCAGAGTCCAATAAGAAAAAGGTGAAAGCAATTATCTTAATGTACAGCATGGACAAAAAATCAAATGGTTTTGAAAAGCAGAGAATTTTAGTAGTGCTTAACTGATCATGGTATTTCTAAGGAAATAAACTAAAGGTCAGCCTACTAAAATATAACTTGATCTATGTAACAGCAGAAACTCTAGGCCTGGCAGTCTAACTCCTGATTTCAATAACCACAATGGAGAATCACAGTCACTTCCAGTTCCCAAGCTAAAGCTGTTTCACAGACATAAAGCCCCTGGATTAAAGGGGATGTCTGGACCACCCCTCCCCCAAAGACCCTTAAACAGAGCTACAGTAAATTTTACTCCAAGATTCCCCTAAGACAGCAACAGCCATTTACTGAGGTGCCTGTGTAGTGATAAAGGGAAGATATTCAGACCATTAGGAGATTATTAGATGCTGGCTCTGAATTGATGCTAATTCTTCAGATATAAAAGTGGGAGGTTGTGATGGTAAATAAAGATTTGGCCCAAGTCCATCTCACAGTGCGTTAAACTAATCTTTCAACCCACCTTGCAGATATTTTCAGAGGTACTGAATGAATAATTGAAAGAGACAAACTCAGTAACTGGTAGACCTCACATATTGGCTTCCTGATCCACAGAGTTAGAGTTGTTATGCAGAAAGGGACAACAAGAAGCAACTGATTTTGCATATACTTTTCCCTTCCCCCATACTAATGTGCAAATACAATGACAAGCATTTTGCTTTCACCCAATAGGGTAAACAATATACCTTCATTGTGTTTTCCTGAAGATTATGTCAGCTTTCCTGCTCTTTGTCATAATTTAGTCTGGAGAGGTCTTGATCACCTAGAACAATATTACATTGATGACAAAGTGGATTAGTCCTGAAGAACAGTAAGTAGTAGTAAGTACTTGGATGCTTTGGTAAGACACATGCATGCTAGAGATTAGGAAATACACCACCACAAAAACATTACGGCCTGCTACCTTGGTGAAGTTTTTGGGAGTGCAGTGGTTAGGAGCATGTCAGAATGAAAGACCTGTCCTATATTTTGTACTTCCCATAAAAAATAAAGAGATAATTAAGATAACTGGAGAAGAAAGAATTTGGACTGGGAAAGAAAAATAAATGGTTCGGTATAATACGTTCGCACAAACCAAAAAAACAAACAAAAAAACTGCTGCAGCACTGTCCCCAATTAAAGCTGCCCCTCAAAGATTGTAGTTAAAGAAAATCCTCCAAGTAGTGAGAACTTTGACTACTTCATGTGCAAGGAGAGATAACCAGAGGTAGAAATCTACACTGAATCATGGGCAATAGTTAATGGGTTCACCAGCTGTTCAGGGATTTGGAAAGAATAAAATTGGAAAATTGGGTGACAAAGAAGTATGGAGAAAAGATAAGGAAATGGATCTTTCAGAATAGATACCAAGTGTGAGCACATTTGTTTCCCAGGTGAATGTTCACTATGGGTTATCCATTGAAGAAAAGTCTCTCAGTTACATGAGTAAGATTACATGTTCTGCTGATGTCAGTTAGCATGTTTTCTCTCACTACCCGGTAGTGCATTCATGTACAGTGAAATTATGTCAACAGGGATGGAGGTTTGGCATGGGCACAACATGGACATCTGTCACTGAGGCTAAATATGACTAGAGAAACTACTGAATGCCGAAACTGCAAACAGTAGAGACCAACACTGAGCACTGGATATGGCAGTATTCCCCCGAGATCTGGAAATGGATCATTTCCATCATGGAGAGGACAATGCTGTGTCCTCACTGAAACAGGCACTTTTCTAGATATAAAATTGTGTTCTCTAACAGCAGTGCTTCTGCCAGCCCCACTATCCATGAATTCTGGGAATGCTCTGTTGACATATGGCTTCCCCATACAATACTGGTTCTAACCAAGGAACTTATCACAGCAAAAAGAAGTTCAGCATTGGGCTCATTCATGTATGCCATTACCCAAAACAGCTAGCTTTATAGAATACTAGAATGGCTTACTTATGGACCCACTTATGGAATAGGATGGAAGACAACATCCTCAAATCTTGGAGTTCCACCTTAAAGTATATGGTATATACAACCAGCAAGATGGCAGCGTAGTAGAGAGTTCCTAGAATCAGATCCTGCTATGGGACAGTTGGTGATCACCCAGAGCTATCTAAAGCACTGGTTTGGGGGCTCCAGGAGACCAGAAGTGCATCCTGCAACATCTTTGAAAGAATGGAAGGAGGAGACGGCCCATCTGCAGAGAAGATTCGCAAGAAGAGCACTCCACACCACAGATGCCAGTGCTCATTCTCCACTGGAGGCATAAACCGCCTTGGGAGCTGTTCTGCAGCTGGAATTGGAAGCTCTACTTCCTAAAAACAGGAGAGGAAGAGACTGTTGGGCACCAAATACAGCTACTAATTAATAAATTTGGCAGGCTAAAGTAAAATCATAAGAACAAGCTAAAGTTTGAATCTGTCCAAGTCAGAAAGAGGCCGGTAGCCGCCATCTTAACTCCACGCCTGACACGAGGGGAAGCGGGGCTGACTGAAAATCACAGTGCTGGTAGGGACCGGCTTCTTTCCATATAGATCAGATTGCTGCTCTAGCCTAAGCCCCAGGCCCACCTCGGGCAAGGAGGAAACTGGGGGTAGCTGTGCCAGCCTCTCCAGGAAATTAAAGGCCATGCCACGGAGGCCGGTGATCATCCTACTTGGGCAGTGCAAGCCACCCCAGGAGCTATTCTGTGGCAGGAATTGGAAGCTCCATTTCCCAAAAACAAGGGAGGAAGAGACAGTTGGCTACCAATCTCAGTTACTGATTAGTAAATTTGGCTAAAGTATAACCCTATGAAAAGCTAAAGTTTGAGAAGGAGGTGGGTAGTCACCATTTTGATTCCAACCCCAGCATGAGGGGAAGCCAGGCTTGCTGAAAATTACAGTGACAGTAGAGACCGGTTTCCTTCACCCAGATTGGCCTGCAGCCCTAGACTAGGCTTCAGCCCCACCTCTAGCAGAGAGGAAGCTGAGGGGCCTTGCACCAGCCTATCCAGGTAACTGCAGGTACATTTAGTTGGCACAGACTGAATAATTGGAAGCCTACTGGGGCAACTGTGGTCATCTTGGGTCTGCACTGCATAGATTGCTGCCCACACCTGCAGCTCCATCCCCTCCCTAGGCAGGGGAGAGAGGGGCGTAAAGCTTCATTAGTCTCTCTGGGCAACTACAGTCTAGGCCTGCATGATTTGGATTATTCCACACAGGTGCAGCTCTGTCCTTACCCCTGGCAAAGGAGAAAGTTCGGAGAAGCTTCACTGGTCCTTGGGGCAATGAGGGCAGCTTGAGTCTCTACAGCTTATAGCACCAACTACATCCTTGGCTCCTACTATACAACCAGTAAGGGAGAAAGGGCAGAAAGCCCTAAACTAAAGAGAAAAACTGCATCCAGAATAAATATTCTAGTAAGCCAAATGCCAAGAAACCAAAAAAATTACAGTCCACACCAAGAAACAGGAAGATATGGCCCAGTTAAAGGAACAAGATAAGTCTCCAGGTTACATAAAGGAGTAGAGACAACTAATCATAGATGTTCAAACAAATCTACTTAATAAATTCAATGAGATGCCTAAAGAAATTAAGGATATTAAGAAGACATTGGATGAGCACAAAGAAGAATTTGAAAGCATACATAGAAAAATAGCACATCTTATGGGAATGAAAGGTACAATAAATGAAATTAAAAATACACTGGAATCATGTAATAGCAGATTTGAGGAGGTAGAAGAAAGGATTGGTGAGCTTAAAGAAATGGCCTCTGAAAGTGAACATGCAAAAGAAAAGAAGAAGAAAAGATTGGAAAAACCTGAACAAGGTCCCAGGGAATTAAACTACAGCAAGAGATGTGCAAACATACGTGTCATGGGTGTCCCAGAAGGAGAAGAGAAGGGAAAAGGGACAGAAGGAATATTTGAAGAAATAATGGTAGAAAATTTCCCAACCCTATTGAAGGACATAGATATCCATGTCCAAGAAGCATGACGTACTGCCATCCAAAAAAAATCTGGAAAGACCAACTCCGAGACACATACTAATCAGAATGTCAAATGCCAAAAACAAAGAGAGAATTCTGAGAGCAGCAAGAGAAAAGCAATGCATAACATATGAGATACCCAATAAGATTAAGTGCAGATTTCTCATCAGAAACCATGGCGGCAAGAAGACAGTGGTATGATATATTTAAGATACTGCAAGAGAATAACTTCCAGCCAAGAATGTTATATCCAGCAAGATTGTCTTTCAAAAATGAGGGATAGTTTAGAATATGCACAGATAAACAGAAACTGAGAGAGTTTGTAACCAAGAGACTGGCTTTGCAGGAAATATTAAAGGGTGTGCTACAGCCTGAAAAGAAAAGACAGGTGATAGAGGCCTGGAAGAGAGTTTAGAAATGAAGACCATATCAATAAAAGTAACTAAAAGTGTCAAAAGAGTGGTGAAAATAAAATATGACAGATAAAACCCAAAGATTTTGGAATAAACAATGAATGATGTAAAGTACTTATATTCAGAAAACTACAACTCATTGTTAAAAGAAATAAAAAAGACAAATAATTGGAAGAACATTCCATGCTCATGAATTGGAAGACTAAATGTCATTAAGATGTCAGTTCTACTCAAATTGATGTACAGATTCAATGCAATCCCGATAAAAAAATTCCCCCAGCATTTTTTAAATAAATGGAAAACATGATTATCAAATTTATTTGGAAGGTTAATAGTCAGAAACATCTTAAAAAGGAAAAAGCAAAGTTGGAGGACTCGTTTCTGGATTTTAAGTCTTACTACCTAGCTACAGTGGTAAAAACAGCACGGTACTGGCATAAAGACAGACACATAGATCAATGGAACCAAACTGATGGTTAAAAACAGACCCTCACATCTATGGTTAAGTGATTTTTGTCTAGCCTGTCAAACCCACCCAGCTCGGGCAGAACAATTCATTCAACAAATGGTGCTGACAGAACTGGATATCCATAGCAAAAGAAGGAAAGAGAATCCTTATCTCACACCTTATACAAAAATTAACTCAAAATGAATCAAAAACCTAAATATAAAAGCAAGAACCATAAATTTTCTAGAAGAAAATGTAGTAAAATATCTTCAAGACCTGGTGGCAAGTGGTGGATTCTTAAAGGAGATAAGATGAGGACTAAGATGGACTACTGATATTTAATGTATGTAGAAGTTTTAATTAGCTTTACTATAAAAGTGCGGAAATGTACAGAGTTGATGGTAACACAATATAGTGAGTAACAGCTGGTTTATAAATGGGGATGTGGCTGAAAATGGTGGTCTAGGGATGTAAACGCAAACTGACAGAGAGCTAGAGAGTAATCTAGGGACCGAATAGCACAGTAAACCCAGAGGTGGATAAGAATAGTGGTTGATGGTACAGATGCAAGAGTGTCCTTTGTGAGCTAGAGCAGATGTACATCAGTATTGCAGGGTGGTGGGAATGTGAAGAAGCATGGGAAAAATACAACTGGAGTAACCTATGGAGTGTGGTTAATAGTAATAATGTTAATAATGCCTGAGTTGAGATTGAGAGATCATTCTTATTAAAGAACACCATGCCAAGGATGTACTGTGTTGATAATGGGGGAATATGGAAAATGTGTGCCAAATGTATGCTGTGGAACTGGTAATATATTATCTCATAATCTGTAACAAATGTTCCACCATGGTGTGGTGTGTTGATAGAGGGGTGTTGTTTGGGAATTCTGCACATGTGCATGATTGTTTTTTAAGTTTACAACTTCTGTCATAAAAATAAATTTAGAAAATAATAATAGGGTGGGTTGGGGGAAAGATACACCAAATGTAAGATAAGGACTATAATTAGTAGTAAGATTTTGACAATATTCTTTCATAATTTGTAACAAATGTCTCGCAACAATGCAAGGTGTTGGTGGAGGGTTGATGTACGAGACCCTTGTATGATGTTATGAATGTTTGCTTTGTAAGTTCACAACTTTTACTATACACTATATATTTACATGTATAAATGATATAAAAATAATAATAACAATAGGGTGGGTTGGGGGAAAATATATTGGTTAGTAGTAGTAATTTGACTATGCTCTTTAATCATTAAAAATGTTTAGCAACAATGCAAGGTATTGAGGTAGGGTGAGGTATGAGAACCCTTTATGATGCTATGTATGTTTGTTTTGTAAGTTCACAACTATTGCTATATACCTATTGTTTAAGTATATTCATGTATGAGTGATATACTTCAATAATGTTTTTTAAGTATATGGTATATGCTTCATCAGTGATCAAACATGGTGCTATTTCTCATACTATGAGAAAAATGGGTATTAAAAATAAGTGGTGTTAGTGGTCCCTATTATTATTATGCCTAATTAACAGTGAATTTTTGTTTCCTGCAATGTTGGGCTCTGATGGTTCAGAGATCATAATTTCCAAGATGGTAATGTTTCTACAATGCTTCCAATAAATTAGAACTTGAGAATGCCACTTAGCCATTTTGAACATACTGAATCAACTAGCAAAGGAAGAGAAACTGGTTGGGGTGACTGGTCCTAAATAACAAAAAAATTGGATTGCTGCTACATTATGGACTATATCTGGAGCTCATGGGATTTTCTAAGAGCATGCCCTACTGGATAATAAGAGCTAAATAACTATAGCTAACAGTACAATTATAAAGATGTTCTTTCATGAATTTTAACAAATATACCACACTAATGCAAAGAGTTAATAGCAGGGTGGTACATGGGAATTTTGTCTTTTCTGTATTTTATGCATGACTTTTCTGTAAACCTACAATTTCTCTAATAAATTTTTTTTATTATGAACCAAATAGATTGTGTAACATATCGTATGATTTTTAAAAAGTTATATGTAGCCAGTACATTGAGAAATGTTTTTATTCAACTGTATTTTCTTTTTCTTTTTAAATTATTGTTTCTATTTTCAATTATTAAATGTACAAAATAAAGTTAAAAAAGGTAAAAAAAAAACAAAACATCTTTTTAAAAAAATTAATGAAAACCTATTGCCAAAAACAACAAAAACAAACAAAAAAGGCAAGTCCACTGAGGATTCTGACTCTTCAAAAATAAAGGTTTGAAAACCAAAAAAGTAAAAAAAATTAAAATACTAAAAAGTAAAATAAAATAAACAAGAAAATAAATATGAAGGTTTGAGATATCCCACCAAGTAAAGATCCCTGACCATCATTTAAGGTGCTGGCTGAGAGCAGAAGAAATAGAGAATAAATAGAAGAAGAAACTGGAAACCATCAACTATGGCCTTACAACCAGTAACAGAAATAAGGACCTGGCAAAGCGTGCACACACACATCACTTTCTTCTTGTATTTGCACACTGATCCTATCAGCATTGCCCTAGCAGTGACATATCACCCCAGCAGTAGCACTTTGTTCCACCACCAGTGTTGGTTATCAGCATTCAGCTTCTTTCACTATCCTGTCAGAGGTACCAGAATAAGCTGAGCAGCATCGCCTTCTTCTTTTTATGGGGGCTAAGTTCCTAGGATCATTCCGCTGAGCGTCAAAGTTCTGCTAATCCCAAACACCCTCAACCATTTATCTTTATTCCTCCAGCATTAGGAGTAGTAGCTTCTTTCTGCAGTCATTATATCTAGGTTATCTCAATATTTCCTTTTTGCCCATTCAAACTTCTCCATATCTGTATACCTGATTCCTATATGAAACTGCCCTCTATTGAACTTCTTACTGTGGTTTCTTTTCTCTTCAGGAAACCTTAACTTTGAAGGCACTGTAACATTTCTATTCAGAGCCAGATATTTGGTATGCTAGCCACAAAGAGGATATTTTTAAAAGTTGTCACCTGAGGATTTTCTTTTTGACTATAATTACTCCATTTCAAGATCAATCAAAAATAATGAGTTTTGGGAGTGGATGTAGCTAAGGTACTGGGGATTGAACCCAGGACCTCATACATGGGAAGCAGCAGCTCAACCACTAAGCTACATCTACTCCCCTGATACCATCAGTTTTGACTAATGTTCAGCAGCATCCAAAGAATGCAAAGGCATCCAAAATTGTTGACTCAGAAAAAAAAGAAATGTATTTTTAAAATTTCTTTTTAAGAAATTTAAATTCTCACCTATTAAGATTACCATCCGATAATATAATCTTCTCGCTATTCTTTTCTATCTAATCAATAATTTAAAAACCCAATAAAACACTGATTGGTAAGAGCAGCTTTATGAAGAAATCTATTTTGGCTCTGAACTTCAACTAAAGCAGTGTTACTCTTACTCAGCCTTCCTCTACAAACCACATAGGCTCTTGGAAGGCTGTGAACAAAGCAAAGTAAACAGGAACTCGTTTATTATTTCAATTTTAAAAAATCTATCCCATGGCAAAATCTCTGGGTACCAAAAAATCACGTGTTTAAAAAAAAAAAAATCTGTGGATTAAGTCAGATTTTTTTTAAAAAAATGGACATTACAGAAAGCATTACATAGAAACTAATTGGTCAAAATGGTCATTTTTAAAATCATAAAATCTTGGCATTTATATATTCTGAAATCATAAAAGTTTTGAAAGCAAAACCTTGTCTTCTCTAGGTGTCCTCAATGAATTAAACAATGAACAAAGGAATACACCATATTTCTGCCTGGATCAAAAAATAAACACCACCCACATATTCAATGAGTGAAATAACACTATTGGGAAGCGGCTGTGGCTCAATTGGTTGGGCTCCCGTTTACCATATGGGAGGCCCCAGGTTCGGTTCCCGGGGCCTCCTGGTGAAGGCAAGCCAGCCCGTGTGGCGCGGTGAGCCGACGCAGCAAGATGACTCAACAAAGGGAGACAAGCAGACCCAGAAAAACGCAAAAAGCAAATGGACACAGCAAGCTCAAGCAGCAAGGGGGGAATAAATAAATAAATAAAAATAAATCTTTAAAAAAATAAAAATAAAAAATAACACTATTAATCTGTAAATTTAATTTTTAGAAAACATAGCATCTGTTCCCTACTAGTACAACTATTTCATTAGAAGTTCTTTCTTACAGTAACTATCTCCAAATATAATTTTAAAGGGGCTCTAGATAATATGCTGAATACATAAAATATTATACCAAATTGTAGTAAATAAATAAGCACACACTCAATGTTTATGTATGACTGAATAAATGGTTTACATTGTGATTCCATAAGGGTGGTAATGAGTATTAAATGAGGAAAAATGTGTCAACTGCCTATCACAGTGCTTGATACTTACTAAGCATTCAATAAACCTTAGTTTTTTTTTCCATTCCACTTTATGTGTACATTAAAAACCAGATTCCCACTTTTGCAATCACATATAAAATCTCATTTCAAGAAAAGCTATTAAGCGCAGTGGTATTTATTGGCTCTTCTCCCTCAGAAAATAATTTACAATTTAAAAAGCCTCCTATAGAAGAGTGACATCATCAACATGTTGATGTAAGACACCCCCTGGAAAAGACTGCCCTCAAAATCAACTAATAAAAGAACAAATCCCACTTGCTCAGAACTCTGGAGGAAGATACACTCTACAAACGCTGAACTGAAGGAAAAGAAAAATAATCTCCAATCAGGTAGGAGATTTTCATCCTGGACCCACCTATCTGGATCCCTTCCTCTCACTCCATTCCATGCAACTTACAAGGTACACATAGAGTCAGCATGGCCTGGGTCCCTACTGCCACAGATGCAGAACATAGAGCAACTCACAGCAGCGAGATAGAACCTCACACATATCAATGCAGAAGGACCTTAGTCCACAGAGACCCAAGGCAGGACACAAGGGGATGAGGAGTGCCGTATTCAAAAGAGTCCCCAAGGAATGTGGAGAAGCATAGGAAAAATACAATTAATGTAACCTATGGACTATAGTTAAAGCAATACTGTAATACTCTTGTATCAATGCCAAAGATGTAATATGTTGTTAATAGGGGAGTATGGAAAAAATGTGTCAAATGTGCACTACAGACCATAGTTAGTGGTAATAGTCCAATGACATTATCTCATAATCTGTAACAAATGTTCCACAACGGTGTGGTATGTGGGTGAAGGGTTACTGTATGGGAATTCTACACATGTGCATGACTGTTTTGTAAGTTCACAACTTCTGTCATTTAAAAAAAAGTGTCCCCAAAGGGAAAAGAGAGAAAGAGAACACTGCAGAACTACCTTTCTGGATTGACCCCAGCTGGCTCCCCAGTTTGGGATACCCTAACAGGGAAGAAATGGGAGGCAGAAAAGCCTCACAGAGAAAAATGGGGGGTGGGGGTGGATTAAACTGAACTGCTGTAAGACAGGGAGTCCAAGAATTGAAAAATGCAAGGTAAATGTAGCACTGAGTATTTAAACAAATCATAGGCGCTGGGGAGAATATTCTGCACAAAACCAAACAGAACAGATCAAGATTCCTAGAGGAAAAACAGAGAGAGGAAAGGAGCTTTCTCCTGCAGGTGAAACAATTCCACAAAATGTACAAACTTAAAAATTGTACCACACATCCAGGGCAAAAATCAGGTGAAGAAGAGCTGAAAAAATCTAAACAATTAAACATGGGCTACTCTAAAGGTCTGGAATAAGTTGGACCAAGGATCAAAAAAGAGCCTTAATACAAAGCCAACTGACAGTAAAACCCTAGGCAAGAAGCAGAAACTGACCTTCAGAGTTAACTCAACAACATAATCAGACACCTAGACATCAGCAAAAAATTACAAGCCAAACTAAGAAACAGGAAGATATGGATCGATCAAGGGAACAAATTAAAAATTCAGAGGAGACATAGAACTTAGAACAACTAATCAAAGAAGCTCAAACAACTCTCCTAAAGGAGATGGAAGAAAATATGGATATAGAGCTAAAGGATATTAAGAAGACAATGTGTGAGCATAAAGAAGAATTCCAAAGTTTAAAATGAAACATAACAGAAATTATGGGGATGAATGACACAAAAAATGAAGATTAAAAATACACTAAAGAGATTATTTGGAGGTTCTAGCAGGTGAGCTCAACTATTTGTATAACCTTGACTGAAGAACAGTCCTCCTCTAGCAGCAAAGGTAACCGCTGACTAAAGCAGATATATTGTTACCATAGTTATTTTCTTGGTAAGTGACTAATTTGTTACATTGACATAAAAATAAATTTTGATTTGAAAAATACACTAGAGACAAACAACAGAAGATTTGAAGAAGCAGTAGAAAGAATCAGTGAACTAGAAGACAGGCAATTGAAATAATACAGTCAGGTCAGAGAAGGAAAAAAGAATAGAAAAAAATTGAGCAGTGTCTCAGAGATTTGAATGACAGCCCAAAGGTTACAAACATATGCATCATAGGTGTCCCAGAAGGAGACAAGAAAGGAAAAAGGGGCAGAAAGAATTTGAGGAAATAATCACCAAAAATCTCCCAACTCTCATGAAGACAAATAAACATGTCCAAGAAGGGCAGCATACTTCAACAGAATAAACCCTAATAGACCTACTCCAAAACATATACTAATCAGAATGTTAAATGCCAAAGATAGAGAATTCTAAAATCAGCAAAAGAAAAGCAATATGTCACACCATCACAAACAAGGGATCCTCAGTAAGACAAAGTGCTGATTTCTCATCAGAAACCACGGAGATGAGAAGGCAGAGTATTTGACCCTGGTAAATACTAGTACCTTTAGTATTTAAGGTACTAAAAGAGAAAAACTGCAAGCCAAAATTCTTTATTTTGCAAAGTTGTCCTTCAAAAATGACAGAGTGTTAAAAACTCACAGATAAACAGAAACAGAGTGTTTGTCAATAAGAGATCTGCCCATAAAGAATTACTAAAGGGAGTTCTGCGGGTTGAATGGAAAAGACAGTTGAGAGTGGCTTGGGATAGTGTGAAGAAATGAAGATCTTCAGTAAGGGTACCTAAAAGGGGAAATGCAAAACCCAACAACACTATATCCTCAATATACAACTCTACTCTTCAATTCCTGTATGACTCAGAATACAACTGAACAAGAATAAATCATATTTCCTGATAACGGACATGCAAAATATAAAGAGGTAATGTGGGACAAAAACAACATAAAGAGGGGAAACAGAAGGATATGAAAACAGAAAATGTGTATGCATTTGAAGGTAAGTTGGTATCTTTTCAAATTAGTAGGTTATAGACATAGGTTGTATAATACAAATCCCAGGGTAATCACTAAGAAAGTACTTTAAAAATATACAGAAACAGTGAAGAGAAAGGGACAAGTCAGAAACATCACAAAAGATCAACTACACAGATAAGAAGGTTGCAATAAAGGAAAAGAGAAACAAAAAAAGTTATGATATATAAAAAATAAAAGACAAAATGGCCAAAGAAAGTACTGCCTTTACAGTAATAACACTGAATTTTAATGGATTAAAATCCCAATTGAAAGAAACAACTTGGCAGAATGGATAAAAAAGATCCAACTATATGCAGTTTACAAGAGACTCACCTTAGACCAAGAGACACAAATAGATTTAAAGTGAAAGGATGGAAAAAGATCATCTAGGCAAATAGTAACTTAAAAAGACATGGGGTAGCTACACTAATATTGGACAAAACAGACTTTAAATCAAAAGCTTCTAAAAGAGACAAAAAAGGACACAATATATTAATCCACCAAAAATAATTTTAAATATTTTTGTACCAAACTATGGTGCCCCAAAATACGGAAGGGAGAAATAGACACATCTACAATAATACTTGGAGATTCAATATACCACTGTCATCAACAGAACATCTAGACAGAAGATCAATAAGGAAACAGAGAGCTGGAATAATATGATAAACAAAGTAGACCTAACAAATATATATAGAACATTGCACCCCAGAACAGGATATACATTCTTCTCAAGAAGACATGAATCATTCTCCAGAATAGTCCACGTGTTGGGTTACAAAACAAGTCTCCATAAATTTTAAAAGATTGAAATTGTATGAAGCATCTTCTCTGACCATAATGGAATGATGCTGGAAACCAATAATAGGCAGAGAACTGGAAAAGCCACAAATATATGCAAGCTAAATAACATACTCTTAAACAATCAATGGTCAAAGTGGACATTACAAGGGAAATCAGTAAATATATTGAAATGAATGAAAATGAGAACACAACATAGCAAAACTTATAGGATGGAACGAAAGCAGTTCTGAGAGGGAAATTTAAAGCCCTAAATGTTCTTCCAATCCATGAACACGGGATGTCTTTCCATTTGTTTAGGTCTTTTTAAATTTCTTTTAGCATTGTTTTGTAGTTTTCTGCAGATAGGTCCTGTACTTCTTTGGTTAAATTAACTCCTAGGTATTTGAGTCTTTTTGTTGCTATTGAAAATGGAATTTTCCCCCTGATTTCCTCCTCAGGTTGTTCAGTACTAGTGTACAAAAACATTACTGATTTTTGAGTGTTGATCTTGTATCCTGCCACTTTGCTGAACTCATTTATTAGTTCAAGTAGCTTTGGCGTGGATACTTCAGGATTTTCTAAGTACAGGATCATGTCATCCGCAAACAGTGAGAGTTTTACTTCCTCTTTTCCTATTTGGATGCCTTTAATTCTTTTTTATTGTCTAATTGCCCTAGGTAGAACTTCTAGTACAATGTTGAATAACAATGGTGACAGTGGGCATCCTTGTCTTGTTCCTGATCTTAGAGGGAAAGCTTTCAACCTTTCCCCATTGAGTATGATGTTGGCTGTGGGTTTTTCATATATGCCTTTTATCAGACTGAGGAATTTTCCTTTTATTCCTATCTTTTGAAGTGCTTTTATCAAAAAAGGATGCTGGATTTTGTCAAATGCCTTTTCTGCATCTATTGAGATTATCGTGTTTTTTTCCTTCAATTTGTTAATGTGGTATATTACATTATTGATTTTCTTATGTTGCACCAGCCTTGCATACCAGGAATAAATCCCACTTGGTCGTGATGTATAAGTCTTTTGATATGCTGTTGGATTCGATTTGCAAGTATTTTGTTGAGAATTTTTGCATTTATCTTCAACATTATTCACCATTGCCAAAAGTTGGAAAAACCCAGGTGTCCATCAACAGAAGAATGGATTAACAAACTGTGGTCTATTCACACGATGGAATATTATGCAGCTGTAAGAAGAAATGAAGTTGTAAAGCATACAACAACATGGATGAACCTGGTGGACATTATGTTGAGCGAAGCAAGCCAGACACAAAAAGACAAATGCTGTATGAATACGTTACTATGAACCAAATATATTGTGTAACATATTGCTTGATTCAAAAAAAATTTTATATATATCCAGTACATTTAATTGAGAAATATATATATTTATTCATCTGTGTTTACTTTTTAGTTTTTAATTGCTTATATTTTCAATTATTAAATGTACAAAATAAAGTAAAATAAATAAATAAATAAAGCCCTAAATGTTTACATTAAAAAAAGAAGAGCTAAAATCAAAGACCCA
>JAQZBX010017679.1:0-35352 GCA_029593785.1 Cabassous unicinctus | reverse complement strand
GAATTATAAGGATATTCTGGTAGGTAATGATCCTTCATCAAAGGTGTGTCCGGCCTCCTGACAAACAGTAGCCTCCCAACAACATCCTTGTGCCAGACACTGGCTACCAGAATGACTGTGGGAACCTACCAGGTAAACAGCATTTGGTGACCGCCAAGATGCACAGTGCTTTAGAGAGAGAACTTACTTAAGCCCAAGACTGGTGAATCCCCAATCCTGATTAAGATAAATTTTAAATTACCTTGGAGTTCTTTAGTTAGATTACAAAACTTGATGTCTGTTAAGAATTCATTCAGCTGTTTGAGTTTTATCTGCTGCTGTTGTCCAATTGTGTCAATGTGACTGAAAGACCCTACAATCCTTACCTAAAAAGGCTGGGCATAGGAGTCTGGAGAAAATAATGGTTCAAATATATTAGGGTCAGGAATGGGTCAGAATTCCAACCCTATTACTTATTCTTACCCATCCCTTCTAACTGTGTGGCTTGAGCAAATCACTTACATGCCCAAGTCTCAGTTTCTTCATTTATAAGATAGTGATGAGAATAATTATCCACACAAGCCTGCTCTGAGAATTAAAATGTGATACATATGTTTAAAACACAACACTACCTATTGTAAGCATTAAACAAATCATAGCTGCTGCTATGGTTATTTATTTTTATTTTTGCCGTTTTGCTCATACTGCTCTTTGGTTTGTGTCTGTAATATTCTATTTGTAGGGCGTTGCTGTTTGTGGCTCCGTAACTTTAACGGGCTGCTGTAGTTGGATGATTGCAGTCTCCTGGGTTTATCTGTTTGCTGTTAATAGAATACCTTTTGGTATTTCTTTTAAACATGTTGCCTATTTAGCCCCCAAAAAGTGGATTTTGTTGAAACCAGCCTGTTTCTATAGTGACTTCTAAGCTATTCTAGTTTTGTTTTTGCTGGTTTATTTTTTGCTTCAGTTTTTATTTTGTTTGTTGGTTTTTGTTTTATGGGGCAACACTGAATGCCTCTTCATAGTAAGAAGTATTTGTTGAGTACCTGCTACTCAAACTGTAGCAGGCATTACAGTACTTCAAAAGAAGAAGGGACATCTCCTTTGTTCTGGAAAGACTTGCTAAGACTAGCAGAAAAATATTTTGTTCCAGGCAAACTTCTGAATTCTCAAATTTGGGAAGCGTATCCTTAAAGGAACACTGAACAAATACAAGAGAGTCATGCCTCAAGCCCAGTCATCTCTTGCAATGTCTACAGAAGCATCCATGTTTACTTCACTAAACAGTTGGTCACTGTGTATGTCACTGGTGACTAGAGAGCTTCACCATCTTCATCACAATTTTTAAAAAATTCATGAGGGAAAATTCCTGCCCATTTCGGTGAACACATAATCTTTCTGTACTGATCTAATATTAAGGAATTCCTCTTACCTCTTATGTGGAAAGGGTTTTATTTCACTTTAACCATATCGTAATACCCTGCCAACTTAACATGCCATTTAATAGACAACCCCATGAATAATGATGTATACTCAATGTAGCAAAAGTAAATCTTTATATATTGATAAAAATTTGATAGAAGAGCTCTGAAGGGCTGGCTATGGCACATCTGTTGTCCATCGTTAATTTAGATTGTGGCAATCTTACACAATACTTATATCCCCATTCATTTCTACTTTGGTGTGATGGGTACAGCAATGATTCAATAAATGATTGTTTTAAGCAAATAATGACAATTGATGACATAAAAAATTTGAGGTCAAATTAACCTAAGTCACACTTTCAGGAAGAGGTAGATTTTTAGTTGCATCTTGAAGGAACAAAAGAAAAATGGAAATGTAAAAAAAGAGTTAAGAGGACATTATTAAGCAGGAGATTTAAATGGCAGTGGCAAAAAAGATAGAAAGTCACATGCAGCGAAAAAATCAACTTTGCCAGAGCAAGGAGACTACCCTAGAGACAATTCTGGAACTGCCCTGGAGCTGGATGTAAATTATAAAAACTTTCCTTCTACAGCTACTCCATAACCACTTGGCTCCTGCCATATGGCATAACATATAGATGGTAAGTGTAAAAATAGGAAACTACTGAATGATTTTAAACAGAGAAATTGAGCAAGGATCTTCACTGAATCACTGTTTGCAGTAATAAAAAAATGTTAACAAGCTAGATGTACATCAATTTGAAAATGATAGATAAATGATAGAAGATACATGCAATGGAATAGTATATAGTAGTTAAAAGAATGAAATAATTTCATTTGCATTGTCATTAAAAATGCAAATGATATAATATGTAAGTGGAAATGTGTACTGCTGAACAGTACAATCATCCTCTTTGTATTTTTAGGCTGATACATATATTTGTGTGTGTGTGTGTGTGTATCGATCTATTAACTGATCCATCATGTTTGGAATGAAAAGAACACACAGAAACCAGCATGCAAGTGGGTAACTCTAGAGAGAGGAATTCAGCGAAAGGACTTAACACCCTTATGAAATGATTAACAATTAACTGTTTTACCACCAACATGTTATAAATTCTTTTCACAGTTAAATAAAAATACATCTATAGCCCTTTGGAGTTGACAAAGTACTCTCACACTTTTAATATGATTCTCGTAAATCTTTAATGGTTGGTTGGGGAAGTAGCAAAATCCCTCCTTATCTAGTAATTGAGAGAAGTGACTTTCTGAGTTTACACAGCCAGTAAATGACAGGACCATATATTCTGACACAAGTGCAATGCCCTCTGCACTTCTTAAATAAGCAAAATTTGAGGACCTCTTAACTCTGTACTCTGGTGAGCTGATGATCACTCAAATAGTCCATTACATTTTCTCTCTGATTTTCATTGTCCTCATAGGGCTGTCTCGCTCTGATTCACTACAACCAGTCCCATACTACTATAGATCCCCTTTTACTGAATAAACAACATATTTACTTATATTCATTGAAGAAAAATTATTGAGTACCTACTATATTCTAGACATTGGCAATACATTAATGAACATGCCATTCAATCATGTACTTGACAAAAATTTATTGAAAATTAAATATTCATTCACTGTAGCAGGTATTGACTATGCTCTGATAAATAAAATTGCCCTCTAAAAGCTTACTTCCTTAATGTTGGAGACATTGAACATCTAACTAAATAACTATTTTATTGCAGTAGTGATAAGTGCTAGGAAGAAATACAAAGAGATCTACAATAGGGGAACTTGGCCATGAAAACAAGACCTAGAAAACCTTTTCTAAGGAAATTTAAACTTAGATTGACGGAACTTTGTGTAAGATGAGAGAGGAAAAGAAAAAGAGCTGGCATGACAGCATATGGGAAGAGCAAACGGGAAGGCTGTTCCATGGGAAGGGGCACAAAAAAAAACCCTAATACAAATGCCAAGCATGCCTTGATTACAAAGGATCAGGCAGCGTGGCTGGGACAAGAGATTTAAATGGGGTTGGAGGCAGAGGAAGGATTTCTGATTTTATCCCATAGCAAAGAAACAGCTGTTAATGATTTTAAGCAGGAGAGACATAATTAGATATATATTTAAAAGATCCTTCTGACTGTTGTGAGAAGACAACATTGTCAGGGCAGGAGAAGATGCAAAGAATTGAACTGGAGACTATCTAGGTAAGAAGTAATGGTAGACTGGATGAGGGAAGGGTAGTGGACATGTTTTCACTTGGTACCACTGGGATTTTGAAAGAAATTTTATTGAAAACTAAACTTTAAAAATTATAATTAAAAAAAACAAACATGAAATTAGATGAGTTTAAAGTGACTAAATTTCCAATCTTATGAAAAATCACTCTGCTTTATGTCTTTGATGGGTCTGCCAATCGTGAAGGTTTGACTTAAAGATATCTGTTCTGGAAGCAAAATCTCCACTGTCATGTTATCATGTTAATCAGATACCACCAAACACATTTGTCATTAAAGAACAATTCCCACTATTTTTCAAGACCTAGTTTATAAATTAAAGTTAGCAAGTAGTCCTAAGACATAAGCCTTACAGAAGTCAGGAGTTGAAAGGCAAAACCAAAGAAGGGCAACTGCAGGTTTCACCCAAGTAAATGGAATTTTAAAAAAAATGTTTGCAACACCATGCAACCTTTTTCCAAAAACCACACAAAATAAATACAAAGTTAAAAATTAATCTATGCCTCCAATAATACTAAATTAATTTGATAGTACCAAGTCCCTCAAAGAGCTATACCTGAAAGCTTGATACAAAATTGTTCCCTTTTGTATATGATTTGTCTGCAAAATCACACATTTACAAGAATTGGTGTTATCCAAAGAACAAATACTAACAATGTTTTGAGTGTTTACTGCATGCCAAACACTAACATATTTCATCCTCATTTCATCTCCAAGTCCAATTTTAAAGGAGGTTGGCAGATAAGGAAAATGAAACTCTTAGAAGCAATGTGCCCAAGGTCCCAGCTAGGACAGGGGCAGGTTCTTGGTAGGTGTGCAGGATCATGGCCCATGTTGTGAAACAGCACAGGTGAGTCACGGTGAGTGTGCAAGCAGGGATTGGTTCAGAACTTGCTTTGTTATTGAACTGTATGATGAGCTGTGTGAATAACCCTTACATCTAAATTGGAGAATCCTTAAACAAAAATAAATACAGGCTGACTATCCTATATACTTTGCTATAGCAATGAATCTTGTATGAATAAAAAGTGATCTGCCATGCTTGCTTTGGTAGCACATATACTAAAATTGGAATGATACAGAGAAGATTAGCATGGCCCCTGGGCAAGGATGACATGCAAATTTGTAGAGCATTCCATATTTTTGATACATGGGAAAAATAGAAATAATGTAACTTATGGACTAGAGTTAACAGTAATATTGCAATATTTTTGCATCAATGGCAACAAAGGTACTGTATCAATGTTAAGGGTCAACAATAAGGGGTCTAAGAGGGTATGCAATTTTTCTTCCTGGAGTACTGAAAATGTTCTAAAATTGAAGTGATGACAACACAACTCTGTGATGAAACTGAAAGCCACTGAGTGTACACTTTGGATGGATTGTACAAAGCATGGGGTCATATAACGTAGTGAACCCTGTGGTGGTTGATGGATTGTGGTTAACAGTACAAATATGAAAACATACTTACATAATTTCATAACAAATGCAGAATACTAATATATGGTGTTAATAATAGGATGGTTTATGGGGAAAACACACCTAATGTAAGCTTTAAACTATAGTTAGTTTTGTTAATATTTAGATATTCTTTTATCAATTGTAACAAATATTTCACAACATTGCAAAGTGTGGGTGGTGAGGAGGTATAAGAGAATCCTGTCTTTTATTCATGATTGTTTTGTAAACTCACAATTTATTTAATACTAAAAAAGGGACATGTACAATAATATTAATAATTATTAATGGAAGATACAAAGGGAAATTGGAGCATCCACTACATTATTTTTTAACTGAGGGCTTTCTTAATCACCTTGAAAGTTGTGTTTACATCTACCTAGATTTGAACATAAACTAAATGTCTTTTGGTCTCAGAAAGGTTCAGTACTAGCATATTTATACAATAGTGTGGTCTTAAAGAATGTAGATGAGGACTGTGTTCATTTCCAATTCTTTAGTAATTAGAATTGGGCTTACATTTTGGCTACCCCAGGCTATTTTCATACTCTGTGGGTGAACTAATGGGCATGCTGAACTAATACTTGACAGTACAAAGCTGTGGGTGCCAAAGGCCACAGGCACTAAGGTTTTTAGTTACATTGTTGGGAGGAGAATGCCAAAATGTCTGGATCTCAGATTGGGAAACCTGATTCTTGACTTCATAAAACTGAGGAAAGTCCCTAATAGTAAAAGACCTGGTTGAGATTGCTGGCCAATTGGTAGAGTCCCTATTATTACACACAGTTTTGGACTAATTTTCTTCCATATTTCTATTGCTCATTAAACACCATGATCCTTCTGTCTTTATGAACCAAATTTTCCAAAGTTAAGAAGGCATGGTCATACTTGGGACTTTGATCCTCCTACCTATTTCTCCCACCTGATGTCCATGAACTTGACTGGAATGGTTCAGGGCTACAATCAGTTATTTCTAAAGGCAAAATTCAAGTTTGCTCTAAATGAAATCAAAACATCTGCTCTGCATCAATACTCCTGACAAACCTATTTTTGGGAGATAGGAGAATCAATAAAAATAGATTTAAAAAGAAAGAAAAGACACAAGAAAGCATTTAATAATGAATAGGCAGAGACAGGAAGACAGCGAAGTTTGATAGCAAGCTATAGACTGGTTCTTCCCTATAATTTCTTGGAAACAATTGCAGCAGCCAGCCAATAGAGGGCGATGCTTTACAAATACTTGGATCCAAGAAAAATAATTGTTTTCTTGTGCCTTGTCTACTGTGGGACTAAGCCAGGCACCAAGCTCAATACTCAGAATACCAAGTCTCTGATCCTTTTCCCAGTGAAATGTGAGAAATGCATGCAACTCTTACAAATAATTCCTCAATTATGTTTAAAATGTGGATGGCTTCTCTTCTCAAAGTCCATGTAGTAAGCAGGGGCCTGGGCCAGGTTTGTCTTGAAGGCCATTGTGCAAACACTGGTAAACTAGATTCTCTTAAAGGGAAACTGTGAAAGGATCAGTAGCTCCACAGTGAGAAAGCACAGAATAAAAATCTACAAAGACATTAATAACTTTGTGCCAGCTATTAAACACAAAATTGCTATTTTTGAAATCTCAGAAAATGTGGATTAATTTATAAAATTCATGAAATTAAAACAAAAAAACCTAAAACCGTGATAAGATATCACTACACATCTATTAGCACAATTAAAGAAAACAAACAAAAAATATTTGATAATAACAAATGCTAATCAGGATGCAGAGAAACTGGAATTTTCAAACATTGCTCAAGGGAATGCAAAATGGTACACCACTCTGTAAAACAGTTTAGAATTTCTTATAAATCTAAATATTCCCTTACCATGTGACCAAGCAATCCTACTCCTAGTACTTATGTTCACCCAAAAGCTTCAAGCAAATGTTTATAATGCTCCAAACTGGCAAAAACCCAAATATCCTTTAGCTGGTGAATGGGTAAACAGACTGAGCATTCATATAACAGAATTCTAATCAGCAACAATATGAATGAATCCCAAATGCAATATTCTAAATTAGTGTTTGTCAACCTCAGCACTATTAATATTTTGGGTCAGATAATTCTTTGGTGTGAAGGCTGTCCTGTGCAGAGTAGGATATTTAGCAGCATACCTGACCTCTACCCATCAGCTGCTAGTTCCATTTGGAATCCTTCCAGTTGCAACAACTATTGATTGCTGCTTGCCTACCTCTCTGCCTGAACTCCAAAACAAAGACCAGGTCAATCTGTAATCGTAAATTTAATTGCTAAATGTCATTTGGTTCTTGATATTAGAAAGTGCCACATATCCAGATAAAGTTTATTTAAATGTAGAAAAACCCATTTGATGGGTATAAGATTTTTAAAAGATGGCAAAACAGGTAGAATTAAACACTATACAATGAATTCATATAAATAACTTGCACTAAATTGGTAAACTGAAGAATAGGGTTTGTTGACTCCTATTTAAGAGACGACAAAAGATGTTAAGAAGAACAAGATCTACAAGCAGTTTGTTTCCTTAGTGTTAAAATTGCAAATAAGAAACACCTACTTTGGGAATCTTCCATTCTACTTATGATAAGAATGATAAGAATCAATATGGATTTCACCCTAATACAAAAGCTAGAAGAAGAAAATTGCAGACTCTTTTCCCTAATGAATATAGATGCAAAAATCCTCAACAAAATACTAGCTAATTGAACAACACACTAAAATAATTATTTATCATAATAGAGTGGGTTTTATACCAGGCATGCAAGGGTGGTTCAATACAAGAAAATCAATCAGTGTAATACATTACATTAAAAAATCAAAGAAGAAAAATACATATCTCAATTGATGCAGAAAA
This sequence comes from Cabassous unicinctus, assembly GCA_029593785.1. Lineage (NCBI taxonomy): Eukaryota > Metazoa > Chordata > Mammalia > Cingulata > Chlamyphoridae > Cabassous > Cabassous unicinctus. The sequence continues at coordinate 27,371 of JAQZBX010017679.1, read as the reverse complement.
GGCATCCGATAAAATACATCCTTTCTTGTTAAAAAGTGTTCCAAAAGACAGGAATTGAAGTAAACTTTCTCAACCTGATGAAAAACCCACAGCTGACATTGTACTCAATGGTGAAAAACTGAATGCTTTTTTTGTTGAGATAGGGAACAAGACAAGGATGCCCATTTTCACCATTGTTTTATAATATAGTGCTAGAGGTTCTAGCTAGAGCAATCAGGCAAGAAAATGAAAAAAAAAAAAAAGCACGCAAATTGGAAACAAAGAAGTAAAACTTTCGCTATTCATAGATGATATGATCCTATGCCTAGAAAGTCATGAAACATCTACAACAAAGCTACTAGAGCTAATAGCAGTAGTGTTTGTATATACTAGCAATGAGCAATCTAAGGAGGAAGTCTGGAAAAAAATCCATTTAAAAGAGTGATTAAAAGAATCAAATATTTAGGAATAAACTTATCCAAGGACATAAAGCACCTGTATTCAGAAAACTACAATGCATTGTTAAATTTTAAAAGGCCTAAATCAATGAAAGAAATTTCTGTGTTCATGAATGGGAAGACTAAATATTGTTAAGATGTCAATTATACAAAATTGATATACAGATTCAATACAGTCCTTACAAAAATTCCAATAGTCTTTCTTAAAGAAATGGAAAAGACAATTATCAAATTTATTTGGAAGGGTAAGGGATTCCAAATAACCAGAAACATCTTTAAAAGGAAGAATAAAGTTGGAGGACTCTCATATCCAGACTTTAAATCCTATTACTTAGCTACAGTGTTAAAAAAAGCATGCTAATGGAATAAAGATAGACATATAGGCCAATGGAACTGAATTCTGGTTCAGAAACAAATCCTCACATCTATGGTCAAGTGATTTTTGACAAGGCTGTCAAGCCCACCCAACTGGGCAGGACAGTCTATTCAACAAATGGTGCTGGGAGAACTGGATATCCATATTGAAAAGAAAGAGGACCCCTAGCTTATACCTTATTAAAAAAAATTAACTCAAAATGGATTAAAGACTTAAATATAAAAGCTAGAACCATAAAGCTCCTAGAAGAAAATGTGGGAAACCGCTTCAGGACCTGGTGGTAGGTGGTGGTTTCTTAAACCTTACACTGAAAGCATACTCATAAAAGAAAAAATGGGAAAATGTGACCTTCTCAAAATTAAACAATTTTGTGATTCAAAGGATGTTGTCAAGAAGGTGACAAGGTAGCCCACTCAATGGGAGCAAATATTTGGAAACCACATATCTAATAAGGGTTTGAATTCTATTCTATAAAAAGAGATCATACAACTCAACAATAAAAGAGCAAGCAGTGAGCAGAGGTGGCTCAAGCCATTGAGTGCCTCCCTCCCACATGGGAGGTCCTGGATTCGGTTCCTGGTGCCTCCTAAAAAGAAGACCAGCACACAATGAACAGATACAGAGAGCAGTCAGTGAGCACAAAACAACAACAGGGTGGGGGGGCGGCAGGGAATAAATAAAATAAATCTTAAAAAAATAAAGAGCAAGTAATCCAATAAAAAAAAAATGGGCAAAAGATTTAAATAGACATTTCTCCAAAGAGGAAATACAAATGACAAAAAAGCACACAAAAAAATGTTTAATATCACTAGCTATTAGGGAAACACAAATCCAAACAACAGTGAGATATCATCTCACACCTCATGGAATGGCCATTAGAAAAACAGAAAACAGTAAGTGCTGGAGAGGATGTGGAGAAACAGGAACATTCCTTCACTGTTGGTGGGAATGTAGAATGGGGCAGTCTCTGTGAAAGACAGTTTGATGGTTCTTCAGGAAACTAAATATAGTACTGTTGCAAGATCGGGCAATCCCTCTACTAGGAATATATCCAGAAGAACCGAAAACTGTAATGCAAACAGACATTTGCACACCAATGTTCTTTGGGGCATTATTCACAATTGACAAAAGATGGAAACAATCCAAATGTCCATCAACCAATGAACAGATAAACAAAATGTGGTACATACATACGATGGAATACTATGCTGCTTTAAGAAGAAATGAAATTGGGACACATATGATAACATGCATGAACCTTGAGGACATTATGCTGAGTGAAATTAGCCAGACACAAAAGGACAAATATTGTATGGTCTCACTAAAATGAACCAAATATGAAGAATAAACACGTGGAGTTAAAACTTAGACTATAGGTTACTAGGAGATAGAATCAGGGCTGAGAAGGGGTATTGATGCTTAATGTATGTAGAAGTTTTAATGAGCTTGAATGTAAAAGCATGGAAATAGAGTTGATTGTAACACATTATAGTGAGTATAACAACTCAGCTGGTTTATAAATGAGATTGTGCCTAAAAGGGGTAGTTTAGGGTCATAAATATCAATTGAAAGAAAGCTAGGGAATAATCTAGGGACTGAATAACACAATGAACCTGGAGGTGGATGAGGATTGTGGTTAATGGGTTAATAGTACAAATACAAGAATGTTCTTCTAAAAATAAAAACAAAATGAAGAATAAAAAAAAAAGAAAAGAACAAACAAAAAAATAACAACAAAAAAGAATGATCTTCTATGAACTAGAACAAATGTATGTCACTAATACAAGGTAGTAAGTATATGTTGATGCATGGGAAAAATACAATTAATATAACTTATGGACTATACTTAACAGCAATATTGTAATAGTCTTGCATCAATGTCAAAGAAGGTACTACATCAATGGTAAGAGTCAATGATTTTCCTTTGTCCTTTGGACTAAGGAAAATGTTCAAAAATTTACTGAGGCAATGACTGTACAATTCTGCTATGAAAATGAGAGCCACTGAGTATACACTCTGGATAGAAACAACCATGGTACTTTATAACAGTGAGCCATGTGGTGGAATATGAACTGTGATTAACAGTAAAAATATTAGTGTTTTCTCATGAACTCTAACAAATGTACGATACTAATACATGGTGTTAATAATAGGGGGTATATGGAAAAAAATACACCAAATGTAAGCTATGGACCATAGTTTGTGGTAATAGTCTGATAATGTTCTTTCATAATCTGTAAGAAATATTCCACAACAATGCAAGGTTTTTGGGTGATGTATGGGAATTCTGCATGTTACGCATGATTGTTTTGCAAGCTCACAACTTCTCTAATAAAATATATATATATGTATATAAAATTCAATACGGGAATATCTAAAGGGAATGTGCCATAGCTGCGATCATTTAAATAATTATATAAATAAAGTGCTGTGGGTATCTTTGGAATACTGTACATTTGGACAAGAAGAGTTTAATAGCCATTCACAAATAAAATCACATTCTTTTTTAAAAAACATTTATTTCCTTGGTATCATAAGTAGTCTTGTAACATTAGGTAAAAGAAAGAAAGATTTCTTCAGGACAAAAGCAATTTAAAATCTCTCAAAAATGGGTTTCATTAGTCATTTTTATTGACTTATACTTATTTTTCAGGAACTTAATTGGCTAACTGAAATCAAGGTCTATCATCAAGCATTTGTAAGCCTCAATCTCCTGCTCTGTGAAATAGAGATAATGCCACTTACTCTGTCTGGTATCAAATGAGATGGTGCATTCAAGTGACTCTTTTCTTCTTTTTTTTTTTAACTAGAGAAATTGTAGGTTTATAGAACAATCATGCATAAAATACAGGAATCCCATACACCAGCCTATTATTAATACCTTCCATTAAATATATGGAACACTTTACAAATTTGCTTATCAATCTTGCAGAGGGGTCATGCTAATCTTCTCTGTATCATTCCAATTTTAGTGTATGTGTCGCCAAAGGAAGCACAATTGACTCCTAAAAACTGTAAAATACTGTAAAAATACTAATCTAATGCAAGGAATTATTTATATAGGCAGGAAATATTATGTTCATTATAGAGATAGATTCTTGAGATACAAATTCAACTTCCAATTATGGTATCTGTATTTTTATATAATCTTTAAAAATGTTTAAAAAAATCTTTTTAACAAAATGGAAATCTATGTTTTCAGAATTATAAGAATCAGACATTTTAACAATGGTAGAAGCAGAATATCATTTGGAATAGGTTATTAAATTTCATGACTGCAGATAGCACAGATCCTCTCATTTCCCTAAATCCCATTCCAAATATCAATTTGAAGATCTAAAAGCTATACAGAATTGGGGGTAGTGGTTATCCCTAAAAACTACATAAACTGAGGTTTCCCCTCTGAGATAGTCAAGAGACTGAGTAATTTTAAATATTTACAATAAACGAGTATCAAATTTACATCTAAAAATTTTAGCCCTAAGGAAAAAAACAACTTTAAAGATTTGAGGAAAGTTAACAGAATTTATTTTTATGACACAATTTCCCAGGAACTTGATCCTAATTGAAAGATGTTTGCTAAACTACTTCCGCAGTAAACCAACACTCACCCGCCAGCAGTAACAGCCTTAGTGGCTCCAGTATTGTGTAATGGGTTATATTTAAACTATCCAGGGAGATACTGAAAATGCCATTCAAGAGCTACCTGCAAGCTATTTTCAGGTTCCAGCCGATGTTACTGGGGAAGGAGTGTATCAATAATATTTCATGGAAAATTTGATGGCTACATTTCCCATGAGTAGCTAAAATTCTGTCCCTGAATGATTTGCTTTATTGTCAGAAACCCTAGGATTTAGAGATACAAAGAGAGAAAGAAGAGAGAGATTAACATTTGCTCACTTTTGGAAACATATTTGACCTCATATGTATATTTTCCTCTAGAATTCTAGTGCTTTCTTCTAGCATTCTGGGGCCAAGGACCAAATAATTACCTAGAAAATGTATTCACTCTTGAGCTATTGAAGCTCCTCTTCTTTTGTACTTCAGTGCTAGTGGCAAGGTTTTCCGGTTAGAAAATCCAAACCAGTAAAGATGGATTGAATTTTGCCTTTTCCATAGGGATTTGTCAATGCCTTATTTGAACAATTGGACATTCTATGTTGGGTTAAGAGGCTTAGAGTCTGCTTGGCTTCACCTAGATGTACCATTTAAATATAAATGGGTATGTAAAGGACACAAAGATATTTAAGGAAAAAAAAATTTGTAACTTAGATTAGCACACATAAGCCAATTGGAGTCAATACTCAAACTTTATTCTTGGAATTTCTTGTGAAACCATGAGGGTACAGTTCACTCCAATAGTTCTTTGTGTAAATTAAAGAACACTTTCCAGAAATTTTTAAGATCATAAATTTGGGGGATGGAAGTGATATTAAGTCCTATCTTCAGGGATAGATGGTTATAGTTTAATAATTTTCGGTTGTCTTTATATCTCACAGTATCCATTGAATAATTCTGAAAAATATTTTTGGTATTTGAAGTAAATTGGAATTAATGTTAATACTCCCTCTACAACGTTAGGGGAGGTAATAAATTGTGTGCCAAGATTTTCATAGCTACTATAAAGTGTTCTTACAGAATATAGAAAGAATGTTTCTCTCACATTTTAAATTTTCTTTCTTCCTTTCTTTCTCTCTTTCCTTTTTTCTTTTTTTTTCTTCTTTTCTCTCTTTTTTCCTTTTCCTTCTTTGTTTGTTTCTTTTTGTACCAAGTTTTAAAAGGCATTTGGGCTTTTGAAGCTATGACTTACTGGATTAAGTCAGAGTAGGCACATGTTCTCTGTGCTCTTTCTACCTTGACAGTTGAATCTCAAATGTCATGAACTAGAACTCAGTTTACTTGGATAATGGAAATTCTAGATCTCTTAATCCTGACCTCCAAACCCATACTTCTTTATAAAATGCACTTCATATAAACACATGAACACTCTCATCTGCCTAATGATGGAGGTCTGTTCTTTATCCTGTTTGTTCTAGTCTCTTTAGTGCTTTAAGAAGTCAGCCTTTTAAGATAAAGTCTTTGAATATAGCACCAACTTCTCTGGCTCACATATGTCATTATTTTAACATTTTTGGCAATCTACTTATGTAACCTCAAGAAATGACCTTTGTGTAACAAATGTACCACACTAATGAAGGATGTTGTTAATGTGGGAGAGTGTGGGAGGGTGAGGGAGTGGAGCATAAGGGAATCCCTTATATTTTTTATGTAACATTTATGTAATCTAAAGCTTCTTTAAAAATAAAAGAAATTAATTATAAAAATAAAAAACTACCTTCGGACATGTGTTAATGTTAGTTTTTCAGGGCTATAATATCATTTCCAGTCTGGGTTCTACTCTCAGCTCTAGTTCAATCCTTGTAAAAGCGTCTCCCTACCGACCTCACGCTTATATTATGAGGAAGACTTAGAATTGTGGTTTCAGTGCTAGTCTCTGAATGTTTGCAGATTCCAAGGATCTGCAAATAATTAGTTGACAGCCCTGGAATGCAGAATTAGATCTGTCATTAGCATTAGTGTTGAGGGAAAAGCAAGGTTAGCAGAGGTATCAAGGAATTCACTCAGGCAAAGACCCCGGAGTCTCTCTACCTTATCTATATTAGCATTCCATATGTGATATTAAAAAGTTGGGCTGAATTTCTATACGAAGCTGGTTAGGAATAACTTAAAAACTTGATAATTACATAAAAGTTATCTTGTCATTTAACAAATTCACTTTAAATAATTGCACTTTCTTTTATGTCTTTCAAAATACATGGCAACTATAGGAGAAACTTCATTGGATAGAGACACAATATTCTCAGTATAGAATTATTAATAATTTAGTCATTGGAACCTTGCTCCAACCAGGATTTGTAACTGGAAAACAGGAGAGTGAAACTCAAATCAATTTAACACTAAAGTCATTCCTGAGATGTAGAGGTTTAACTAAATGTTTATTAACCCGATATTCTTCGCAAATGTGTTTGCGTCACCACAGAGCATTTCTGTAACTCAGAGATAAGCAGTATCAGGAGATGGTTCTTATTCTTAAGAACAAGTTCTTTTTCACCTTTTATGCTACTCTGACAAAAACTGAAGTTAATGTTTCTCTCTCTGATTCCCTATTCTCTAAGATCTCTAAGTTATTTCCATGATATGTCAAATCCATCTAGAGCTTTTATGTGAATGCCCCTGCATATGCAGGAAAGGACTAGAAATCTAGTTATGCTGAAAAAAGGAAAAAAGGCTTTGAAATACTATTTATTCATCTGGAGGCCAGTGTCACATAACTTTTCTTGGGGTTATTCTTAGTTCTCTCTCACAATAAATAAAAAGGGATCAGATAAGTAATGAAAACTTGATTCCCTAGTCTTTGTAAGCTACACACAGCATCAAAATTCTTTTAGGCTCATTTTGCTAAACAAAGTCCTTACTTTAAAAAACATGCATGAAATGCTATGATGACTGAAATACCTAAACTAGAAGCTTGAAAAGCTCAGAAGCAAAATAGTTACCTCACCTGGTATCACTTACGTGAATGATACTATATTTAAAAGATGTTTTAAAGTAGATTAACACTGAAATTTTTTGCGTACTTTAGAGATTCCAAAATCCTTATAAAAGTAATCCAATAAATTTTAACATATGAGTATTTTGCTTTAAATGACTTCACACTAAACTCATAAATTCTTATGGCTACAAATAAAGTAAATTAGCATTAGGTTTGACTCTCATTATTTCAGTAACCATGGTTTCTGGAAAATGAAAGACAGAGAAGGTCAAGGTGATGAAAATGAATCTGACCCCAAAATTAAAGAAAGTTTCCTATTTTATTTTACAGACTATATAGGTGTAGATCCTACTTAACACTCAGACTATTTGGGGCTAATATTTTTCAGTAAGATAATACTTTTCACCAGAAAAGCCTATATATACATATTCATATACTGACACCTCCAGAGTCCATGCTGAAGAGAACATGCAAGTATACACCTTTAGAATAGGTAAATACAATATAGGTTATCTCAAGGACTTAAACTTAAAGACCATAACAGTTTTTACAGTAATGTTGACCCGAAGGAAAATACATATGGTCAATCCACAAATAGTGAGGTTGACTGACCATGTGTGTTTTCTAACCACTCCCATTATTAATTTATACTTACTGCTAATGTTACATTGAACTGTTTTTTTCTAATCCTCAATAAAAACAAAACATTTAGTAAATCAAAGTTTTCATAACTGTCATTAAAACATTTAATTCTATTAATTATATAAATTTATATGTTTACTATGAGAAAAGATATGACATTGTAATTACCAAAACAATTGTGTTTTGGTACGTTTAGCTATTCTTAATAATCCAATTAATCTACACTAATTCTCAGGACCCCTTTCATTCCTAAGATGAAAGATAACTTTTAGGAATTATCTCTGACTCATACCAGCTTGCAAGAACCAATTCTCCATGTTTCTTCCTACCTCTACATTCAGTGTTGATAAAACCAGCTATGGTAGGAGTATTTACACAACAGAAATCCACAAATCTAAATATCAGAACTTTTTTATTTGGAAAGATAGTTTACCACCATATCACTTTATTATGTGATAAACCACATTAGAAATTAAAGCTGAGAAATGTTTTAAAATATGTGTTTATTAATTCTTTTAAAAATAATAGACCCATAATTTGTTCACTTGAAAAACACATTTTTATTTTTTTTAAAACCTATATTTTCTAAAACAAACAAAAATTTAGTGAGAAATTGGTACTCGTTTACATTTTCATAAATTTAATATCTGATTTAAAGAAGGGAGCTATATTACATATTGGCATTTGCATTCAACTTGTTGTCATATATTGTCTTGGTTAAATTAATAAAAAATCTGGCCTCTTACAGATACATAGTTGAGTAAAAGGAAGTATTTTAATAGGCTTTTCAGATTAATTTTAGATTTTTCTTTTATATTATACCAAAAATCAACAAGTGTTCATTTCTAAAAGGTTAGTTACAATGAGGAATCTGAAACCATATCAATAAACTTATCAAACTCTTACATTAAAATTCATCTATTAAATCTATTAAAATTCCATAGCTCTATCTTTTACTTTGAATGAATCTTTTATGCATGTATGTTTTTGTAATAGCCTGCGTTGGTCATTTGGAAAAAAAATTTTTTTTTTTTTTTTTAAAGATTTATTTATTTATTTATTTATCCCCTGCTTGATGCTTGTGCTTGCTGTGTCCATTCACTGTGTTTCTTCTCCGTGTCTGCTTATCTTCTCCTTGCTGTGAGGTCCCGCTGCATCAGCCCCTTGTGCCGCGCGGGCAGGTCTGCCCTCACAAGGAGGCCCTGGGAAGAGAACCCGGGGCCTCCCATATGATAAACGGGGGCTCTATCGACTGAGCCACTCCCGCTTCCCATTTGGAAAACATTAGTACACTAAGTTGGGAAAATATTCCATATACTGACCTATTTCATTATACAATATTTTAAAAATCACATTTGTTAATATCACCACTCATTTCATTAGGAATGTGTATGTATTGGGAAGTCGTCAAGCCCATAGTGCATCCAAAAATTCCAATATTCTCTTGAAAGCTCACATTTTATCATTGCCTCGAATACTGTCAGTTGTTTTCTTTCAAGTGACATATTCACTTTGTATATTTTTAAGAAAAATGTCTGCCAAAAATCCAAATCTATCGGGTGTTCTTTGAAGGAAAAATGATGCACCATGAAAAAAGTGACTAGTTCAGTTTGCAACTCGAACCATTATACGAGTGCTTTTCCTCAAGATAAGCATCATAGCCACTAGGCAGGGAGTGGTCCTCTATGCATGTTTCACATTTCAACACGCAGAATAATAAAAAAGATTTGTATTCAAGGGTCTAGATTTGATAAAATAATGCTTTTCACTGCTTCATCCTCAATGACATTGGCTCTTTTTTTTTTTTTTAAACTGCAAGTGTGTGGAGGTTGAGAATACAGTAACTATTAATGCAGTCTGCTGTCACTGCCATGCTTCGTGTTAAGGCACCAGCAGTTTTGCCTACTGCTCCTTTTGTACCATCATTGCAAATGTTAACCAGTAAGTAGGGCAAATAGTAATTTAGTATTATTATGAAAATGATTTTGACTTTGCAGACCCTGAAAAGGTCTCAGGGACACCCAAAAGTTCATTGACCATTCTTTGAGACTCAGCTGTATCAGTGGGAAAACTGGCAATCCTAAAAAGAATTTTTAAAACCCTAACTAATTTTAATCCTATATTTGTCTTTGGAATAAGTCAGATACAGACACAAATTAATTATAAACTCCGTTTTCTCTTTGGTTCAGCAGTTCCAGTAAGGTTCAATATTATTATCAGCTGTCCAAGAATTTCTGCATGAGAGAGGGCAAGCCGATGCTTTTAGATCCTTGCTACACAAAGTTCCCTTGAATCAGATGTGCATTGGCCAGTGCTTCTTAAAAATGTGATGTGCATGTGTCACTTGGGGATCTTGTTAAAACATAGATTCTAATTCAGCAGATGTGTATAGGGTCTGAAATTCTGCATTTTCAACAAGTTCCTGGGTGGTGTCAAGGTGCTGGACCACAGAATATACAAGTTGAGTAACCAAGTTTTAAATTATCATTAATCTCTTTCAAAGTAGTTTTTTGAAAGTTGTCTGCAAAGGGAAAACTAATTGAAGATCTTGTTTTCTTTAAAAGTGTGTAGCAAATCATTACTTTAAAAAAAGGGGGTGGGTGGGTACTGTGAAGCAACATAATATGTAGGCAACTTCTTGGCAAATATTTCTACTCTTCAGGAAACACACTTGATTTTACCTCTACCAGAAGTAACTTGACATTGTAAAAATAAAAGAGAGAAAGAAAGAAAGAGAGAGAGAGAGAGGGAGAGAGAGAGAAAGAAAGAAGGAAAGAAAGAAAGGAAGGAAGGAAGGAAGGAAGGAAGGAAGGAAGGAAGGAAGGAAGGAAGGAAGGAAGGAAGGAAGGAAGGAAGAAAAAGAAAGAAACCAAAAATCTATAAGTAAGTGAATGGCTCAATAAATGGAATATAACATAATTGCAACAGATGCAGTAAATGCAATATAACTATGTAATATAACACTATGTAGCCACAAAAATAAAAAAGTAGACGTATACATGGGAAGATCATAATTTTTAGTGTAAAAAAGACAAGGAGCAATATGTTCAGTACAATCACATTTTTTGGTAAAAAAATAAGCAATAAAAACCAAATATGCATATACTGAGAGGAAGAGAGATGATATATAAATATTATTTTAAGTCTAGAATGATATGCAAAGAACTACAACCTAAACATAAGGAACTCTAAAGAGTGGAATTGGAAAAGAGAAACTCACTTTTTACTTTATATACTTTGCAATGAGAAATTTAAATAATACTATTTCTCATACTTAAAGATTTCTATTATTTCACCATAAGTTCTAAATTCAGCTACATAATTGTCCAAATTATGTTAATGGAAACAACATGGTATTATGATTTTGAATCAGAAGGTTCTAAGTTCAAATCACAAAATTTGCTGTCTAAAGCTTGGATGAAATGCTTAATTTTACCAAACCTCAGTTTGTTCATCTATCAAAAAGGTTTAATATCTATCTTATAGGGTTGTTGTGAGGAATAAACACTTAATAAGTAAATTAAGATTGTATTTTAGTCATTTTTTTATCACCAGGTCCTGGCATGTTGTAAGCAATCAAGAAATAATTATTAATTATAACCAGTTAATAATTCATTTAATAACTACTTACTGATTGCTTACAACATGCCAAGATTGTGTGATACCAAGGTGTCTAAAACACTGTCCCTGTCATCACAGAAAGCACAGACTAATGAGAAACAATGTCTCAAATCTCTCCATTCAACTCCTGATCATATGCCATCGGACATGCCACCAAGAAATTCCCACCTTAACTCTTGACATCCTGCGTGGACTCTGAGAGGGTGACAATTTTCTCATAAATTTATAGAAATTTCCAGTCCATGGGCTAATTCTCAAAAGGCTTAGAACTAACTGCTGCAATTTCTGAACTAGTCTACCTAACGTATAAATGAACTTGAATCACTCCCTCTGAATAATCCTTGAAAATTTCAACTGTAGATGAACAATTTCTTTTGTTACTATTGACTTCAATCCACTGTGTGGGAAACAAATCCTATGACATAACTTCTCATTCTATTTTTCTTTCTTCAATTTGCAAAATCCCTAATTCAATTTTAGCTGCCAAAATTGTTACTGCAGTGATGATTGTAAGTCTGAGTTTCTTCAGTATGAGAAATACCTCTTTTCTGCTCAGCATCTCTACTTTATAGTCTAATACCCAAACTTCATTCCTAGTCATGATCCCAAAACTTTCTCCACCTGTCATCTTTCCTATTTAGTTGTTGAAAATGTCGTCTTTCCAGTATCTCAAGACAAATTTTCTCATATGCCGTATCTACACTCAGCAAATTCAGTTGGCTCTACCTTCAAAATAAAGCCAGAATTTTATCGTATCTCGTTAACTTCCACTGCCATCACACTAGTCCAAGCCACCATCTTCTCTCACCTGGATTACTGCAATAATTGATCATACCACTCTTTGGCTCAGAACCTTGCCATGGTTTACTGTTTCATTTGGAATAAAAGCCAAAACATTATAAGAGGGCCAGATTTCTTTCCACCAGCCTTACCTATCTAACTTCCTCTCTTCTCTCTTTTCCCTACTTCCCCTGGATACACTGCCCTCTTGGCATTTCTCAACATATAGGCATGTTCTTGCCTTACTGCCTTTCCACTGTTTGGACCTCTCTTCTGGGTGATAGTGCATAGCTCACTCCTTAACTTCCTTCAGGTCTTAAATGTCACCTTCTCAACAAGATATACACTATCCATCATATTTAAATGACGATCTTCTCCTCACTTAATTCTCCTTACTCTCTTCTTTTATATAGCACTTACTATATTTATCACTTTTATTGTTTATCGACTCTCTCCCTCTGTAAGAATGTGAGCTTCAGAGATGTGGGAGCAGGAGGCAGGGATCTTTATAAATTTTGTCCACTAATGTATCCCAAGCATCTAGCAGTACTTGACACATGGTAGGTGCTCTATAATAATTGCTGAGTAAATGAATGATTGAAGATTAATGATGCCAGTTGACATTAGCACCAAATAATATAAATGAAGAGTGTGATTGATCAGTAAAAGATGACAGAGGTAAATTCCAAAGACACAATGGGCTTTAAAGTTCACCCAATCCAATTCTTCCCTTTAAACAATCCAGAAAACAACCAGAAAAATAAAAAGATTTATGTGAGATCATATGGCTAGTTCATGGCAAAGAAGAAAGAAGAGTCTTTTAGTTTAGTGGTTTTCCCTAATTCTTCCCTGATTCTCTTGCTTAGGAAATGCTATAGCCTAGACCTCTTGAGGCTTTGTAGGACAACCATAATCATGTCTAAATGGAGTTTAGCTTACTGACAATGTCTCCCAAGTAACAGTAACTAGAGTCTAAAGAAATGGCATCTTCATAGCTAGGTCCAAGGACTTTCATAGTTAGGTCCAAGGACTCTGCAACATGCTAAGATTGGCTACCAGACCAAATGGTAATGATCCCATGCATGTGGATCTGAGTCCATGCACAGTGGTCTCCCAGACTCTGTCGCCAATGGTCTTAATCACCCAGCTCTCAAGAAAGCTCCCTTTGCCTTTGTAGATAACATGTTTTCACATGCAGTGAATTTTAACATCAGTCTAAATGTTTGTATAGTTCAGTTGCAGCTCACACCTTACAAAGGTTGCCATTAGCCTTTGCAGTTTTGAACAAAAAGTATTACCTGAGAAGAAAGGAATGTTCAGCGGTCTAAACTCCTCAGTGCTTAGCTTTTTTGCTTCTCTTTACTCTGTCCTGTTTCTCTAGGTGCAAAGCCTTTCCTAGCCATAAAAGCTTTCCAAATAGGAATAATTATCACTGGTGAGTTACCCAAGTCCTTTCATAACCAAAGTAACTTCTACTCTTCCTAAATGGCTAATTTCTTTTCTTCTTCTTCTTTTTTCTTTTAATAATAGAGGAAGAATACCAAATAAAGGAAGAGAAAAAGAAAAGTAAAACGTCTGAAAAGAAGAAAAATTGCTCAGAGGAAGAACACAGAATTGAAGCTATTTAGGTTAAAAGATGCCACCTATGATCCACCAGCCACAGATATTTCCCACTAAGGAGACAGTGGAGGCAACCCACAGGAGCTACTCACCTGCAGTAAATTAGAGAAGTGGATGATCAAGAAAGTTGAAAAATGCATTTACAGGTCAGACATAATGGAATAACTATTAATTAACTGAAACTAGGAAGTGGACTTAGTAACATTTTTGGGGATCAGCTCTGTTCAACATATGTTTATTATACCTGTTAAGAACAATACATTATTCTAGGTGCAACAGATTATACAAAAGATATGGTCAAAAATTGTTAACAAGAATAAGATAGAAGGATGAGCTAGAAGAGTTCAAACTACATGTGTTACAATTTGCTAAAAGAAAAAAAACAAAACAATAACTGTTGGTCACTTTTTAAATGTAAGACACCTGGCAACGTATAGATTTCTATCACCTGATGGTTAAAACGCACACACACACAAAACAAAAACTACATGTAATTGTATTATTGCTTCTGTATCTGAAATAAACATGGAAGAAAAGGACACTACATATTCTCAAAGCCTTAAGGCAGAAATTTTGAAGTGTTTACTTTAAATGGAAATATTGCCATTGCTTCAGTGAATTTTAAAGCACAACATGGTTTACAATGGCATGTATCATTGTAAACTTCTGGTCCTGGTACTGTGTAAATCGACAATGTGTAAGCATCCAGGAAAATATGTCATTCTGTGTCCAAATTTTTCCTAGAAGATAAATTGTTCTATTTTTATCTTACATTTAGCTACTAAACCAACATAATCAATGCAGGTAGCATTATAATGACAGGAAGGAAACCATGATATTGCCAAAGACATCTACCTTGCATCTGGTAGGAATCATAGCTTAGTGCTGGATTGCTGCTAGCTATTGTTTCAGTAAATGTGAGAGGTACAATTCATCTGTACTTTTACCTGCCCTATACATTTCACTCTCAAGCAGAATTTAACAAAGGGGACATCCCACTATATTTAAATAGGCATATAACTATCAACACACTGGTTAGCAAAGTTAACCACATAGTCTCCCAGGTCATAGATCAGAAGACTGAAAATTTAAAAGGGGTCCCAAAGTTAGAGGGGACAGAGCACGGGCTTTAAAGACAAATGAATATGGGTTTGAACCTGTACTCCAATATTTCCTAATTTTTCTTTATTTGACCTTGGGCAAATTAATTATTTTCCCTAAACTTCAGTGTTCTCCCTATAAAATAAGAATAAATAAGACTTTCTTTGCTGGGTTAATGAATGGATAAAATACAGTGTATGTAAAACATGTAATTCAGTGCCTAAGGCAGTTGCTCAATAAGGCTTGCTGTTATTATTAGAAAGCATCAAGATTCCCTCAAACTTTTAAGTTTACTTGATATTCAGGAAAAAAGAAAAATCTATAGCATGGTTTAAAAAACTCAGATACTGCCCATTCACCCCCTTAACCCATCTTACATAATATTGTATTGGCTGGAAATGAGAAGCACTTAATATAGCCAGGCCAGTTGATAAAAAGTATACTTGAAATAAAATCTCCCTAACTTGTTTATAGAATATTGTCAAGCTCCCAGGCTATTGTTTTTTTTGTTACCCTGAGCATAACTACTATACAAAATTAAATTAAGATCCTTTGGAAACAACTGTACCAATCATTACTTTCATTGTAAAACCTTATAGTGAAAATAGAAATTAATATAGGTTTAAATGTATATTTACCCTCTGAAACTTATTATAAATATATAGATATAGACTTCTTCTATTCTTTCCCTAATAAGTATGTTAGAAATAGACATTTTCTTTGAATCCAGCAGTTAACCAAAAATTCTCTTGATTTAATAGCAACTTCCAAACAGTCACATATTAAACAAATACTGCTTCTCTCTACAGCTTTTGCTTGTGCATTTCCAAGAGAATTAGCTGTTTTTATTTGAACAGGTTTTCCATTTTGTGACATATTTAAAAGGCAGTAAGGGGAATTAAGGATTGGAGAAATATGATGGATTAGAATTTTATTTCAAACTCCTACTCCTGAAACAGTCAGAGCCCACGCTGGAGTTAATGGGTTGCTCTCACATCCACTCAGAGAATTAGAGGCAAACAAAGCAAAATGTTTGCTCAGGTAAGAAGGATTCCATCAAGGAAAATAAGAAGAAAGCATAGAAGAGGAAGAGAGACTTAAACAGGGGATAGTGTTCCCAATAAGTAAATATTTTATTTTGCTTTACAATAGGCAAGAAAACAAACTACTGTTTGTTATTTTTCCAGCCATCAGTATTTAACTGACCAAAGACTGAAGTACTTTATTTCTCTTTGGTCTGACTTGGGGAGACCAAGGACAGGAATTTTGAGTTACTCTATTCCTAAGAAAACCTTTGTAATTCAGTCACTCGTGACAGTAATGAATTACACAGATGGGTTCAAACTGATGCGACCTCTTTTATCCACCCAAATAAAATGATCATTGTCTAATGATTTGAAAATAAAACTTTTCTAAGCATAAAGCCAAACAATGCATTATTCATATCACCTGGAAATAGAGAAAGAATAACTAAAGTTTACAAATAATACAAAAACCAACTTAACTTAGTGTTTCAAGCTTCCCTCAAATTTAATCTACTATTTGAAGAGCTAACCAGGATCTAGACCACCTAGCTTAAGTTTTAACCTTCTCTTTCATCTGTAAGTCCCTCTGGAAAAGATATAAAAGTATAAGGAAAGTCTAGAAGGCTTGCCGAAAACAAAACATAAAAAGGAAATGGTAGAAAGACAAGTGGGCTATGTTTTTTCCAACCTTAGGATAAAATTAATCCTGTCCTACATAGCCCAGAAGCGACTCTGCAGTGCCCAATTGTGTGCCAGCCTGGACCCCACAAATGATGCTACTGTGCTTGGGCCAGTAATCTTTGGGCCACTGAGTTTCTACTAGAAATCACATTGCCCCATGGAGAATAAGAAAGATCTTCAGTGCTCCTTCCATTAGCTTTCTAACCATTGGGCAAAGCTTACAAAGACTACTAGCTGGGCTAGTTTTGTTTAAAACTACTGTTGACATCAATTAAGTCATGGGAACATAAAGTCACAGGTGTGATAGGGAATTAGAAAGTGAACACAGGAGCAGGTGTATGTGCTTCCACCTGGACTTCAGCAGACAAGGTAAGGTAGAATTAAAGGGGCCACAGACCAAAGACACTGAGAGGAGATAAGGGGGCTGGTTCTACATGTACCACTGACTACCTTCTTCAGAGGCGCAGCTTTCAGGTTCCAAGGGAGGAGATGATATCAATTACAAAATGGTTTCCCAGATCCTATCATAGAAAACCTGCAGGTTGTATCATTGGAAATGATATAGCCTTTCTCAACTGAGATTTATGAAAGAATTAGCCATCCAGAAAATCATATGAATGCCTATTTCTCAATTTCCTCCAAGAATGGCATACAAATGGTACCATTCGAATTGCACAGGAGAAAGGTTAACTCATTATATCAATGGACACCTAGGAACAGTTGCTAAGGAACAATAGCCTTGCAAGCCAAATCCAGCAGCCCATTTGTTGTAAATAAAGTTTTATTAGGACACAGCCATGCTTATTCATTTATTGTATTGTCTGCCTTCAAGCTACAGTGGCAGAGTTGAGTAGTAGTACCAGAGACCAGATAGCCTGAAAAGCCCAAAACTACCTGGTCCTTTACAGAAAAAGTTTGGTAATCTCTGTCTTCAGGCATTAAAGTTTAATTTTCTCACAGAATGCCAGCTGAGAAAAGCTGCTGGTATATGACTAAAGCAAAAATCCAACAAAGAACTGTCAGTCCCTCAAAGTCTATCTCAAATATATGGGGAAAAAATGAACATTAAAGGAAATATCTAGGGAGTAGATGTAGCTCAAGTGGTTGAGTGCCTGCTTCCCATGTACAAGGTCCTGGGTTCAATCCCTGGTACCTTCAAAAAAAAAAAAGGAAACATCTAGATCTATGGAAAAACTTTGTTACCCTGAATGAGGTGGTGATGTGAAGTAAAAAATTTAAAAACCTCGGTCCATTCCTTCTATAACTATTTGCATGGAGTTTATGTTGGTAAATGTTTCCAGTAATTCATTTCCTATGACTTTTTCATTTAATTATCTTCCTCAGTTTATTTTTTCTATCTGATGTGTTATGTCATGCTTGTCCTTACTCTAGTCATTTTACTTTCTTAGGAAGCTAATTAGAAAATATTATTTCTCCATATATCATTAGGAATTATTCAGCTTTTGAGGCTAGAACAATCTCCTTATGAAAGAAGTCATATGACATGGAAACAGCTTATATGACACATCATATTGTTGAGGGTATGGGGAAATAGGCTCTCTGACACCTAAGTGATACATGCTGACACACTCTGTATGGAAGGCAATTTTACCATTTATAATAAAATAACAAAGGCAAATCTGTCTTAGTTTGCCAAAGGGCTGCTGATGCAAAGAACCAGAAATGGGTAGCCTTTTATAATAGAAAATTTATTAGGGGTAAAGCTTACAGTTCTGAGGCCGTGAAATGTCCTCCAGAATCTACCGTCTCCAGAAGCTCAGCTATAGGCAGCCTGGTACAGGACATGTCTCTTACCAGGCCTCCTCTCCAAGTCTCAGCAGCTCTGCTTTCTTCCTGAGTTTGGCTGTGTGCTATCAGGCATATGGCTTTTCTTCTCAGCCTTGAGCTACTCCATGGGCCCAGTCTCTCAGGGGCCTTTTTCTGTTCCTCTGTTCTCTGCTGGTTTCAGACCCTGGGACCTCTCTCAGCCCTCGGGGCTTCTCTGTTTTCCTGCAGTCTTTTATCTCACATGGCAGGATCAATATGGCAGAGTTCCCTTTCCCTTTGTGTGTGTCTCTCTCTGAGTCTCCATGTATATCAGCTCCAGTGAGAGGGCTAACACTCAATCTGAGTCATGCCTCACTGATGTAGCCCAATCAAAAGAGTCTCATATCACATGAATGGACTAGTTAAAAAACATACTCTTTCTCTTTTTAGGATTCATAAAAGAATTTCAAACTGTCAAACACATAACCTTTTTCACCTAAAAATCCTACTTCCAAGAAATTTATCCCAGAGACATATAGTACTCAAATATTTGGAAAATGATGTATGTAAAAGGTTATTCTGTGCAGTAGTGTTTTTATATGAAAAGATTGCAAACAACTTAAATGTCCCTCATTTGGGGACTAGTTAAATATATTAAAGTACCTGCATATTTTAATACATGCATACCTGCCATACACCACTGGAATACTGTGCAATCATTTAAAAAAGAGAGAGAAATATATTTATATACTAATATGGCAACTCATTTATTTATTCAACAAAACCTTATTGAGCACCTACTACATGCCAGGCACTGTTTTGGACAAAGAAGACACAGCACTGAAAAAACAAATTCCTCACATCAGTCAAATGAGAGACTGAAAATAAACAAATAAATATATATATATGTATTTCTTATATATATATATGTGTGTGTCAAATGGGTAAAACCATACAAGGTTAGGGGGATAGGGAGTAGCTCAGGGATGCTGCTATTTTATTTAAGGTTGCCAGGGAATTTCTCTAAGATAAGGTGGCATTTGAGTAGAGACCTGAAAGAAGTGAGGTAATTAGCCATGCAGCTACCTGAGGGAAAGAATCCATCCAAGGGTAGAGAGCAAGTGGTATAAAGTCCATGAGAAGGCTTGGCCAATGTGGCAGCAGTGCAGATGATGAGGGGAGACAGGTGTGAGAGGAGGCCTGAGTAGCAGTTGGGGAAGGACTGTCAGGGCATTATGTGCCATGGAAAGGAAAGTGGCTTTTACTCTGAGGGGTGATAGGAAGCCATCAGATGGTCCAGAACAGATAAGTGGCATGATCTGATTTTTAATATTTTAATGTATTACTCTGGTTGATCTGTTGTTGTTAGCCAAAGGTTATTGCTGTAATAGAATCAAGAGATGACACTGGCTTAAACTAGAATGGTAGCAAAGGGGGTGGGAGATATATTTGGATTCTAGATATATTTTAAATGATATCCAAAAATTATTGCTGAATTAAGCTATGAGATAATTTGTGCTATCATCTGTATTTTTTAAAAAGTAGATGGGAATGATAGAGATACATCATTCTTTATAAATACATAGAACCTCTGGAAAAGTAAACAAGAAATTTATTACTTGCTTCTGATGAGCAGGACTAAGGACCTGAGGAACAAGGGTGAGAGGGAGACTTTAAAATGACTTGACTTTTAGTAGTTTAGGGATGTAATATAAAATGTAGGAACCACAACAGTGATTTCAGTGGTTGATGAAGATTGCAGTTAATAGTATAAATATAAGAATGTTGTTCTTTTACAAAGTGTTAAGAATATGGTGATACACAGGAAAATTACAACTAATACAATTTATGGATGAAATTTAGCAGTAATATTGTAATATTTTGCAGCAATAGCAAAGAACATATCAATTCTAAGGAACAAAAATAGGTGAGTATAAGACAACATGGAATTTTTCTTTTTGGAGTAATGAAAATATTCTAAAATTGACTGAAGTGATGACAGCACAACTCTGTCATCACAGTTGTGAGCCATTGAGTGCATACTTTGAACGGATTGTACAAGTCATGGGACTGTGTAACACAGTGAATCCTGTGGTGGATGATGTACTGTGGTTAAGAGAAGAAATACGAGAATGTTCTCTCATGAACTATAACAAATATATAATACTAATACAGGGTGTCAGGAATCAGATGGGTTGGGTAAAAATATGTACAACATGTATGATATGGGCTAGAGTTAGCAGTAATATTTTGACAATGCTCTTTCATAGTTTGTGACAGATGTTTACAACAATGCAAGGTATTAGTGGTGAGGTGATATATGGGAGCCCTGTATGATGATATGTATGTCGGTTTTGTAAGTTCACAACTTTTACTACACACTTATTGTTTATGTATGTTTATGTATGAATGATAAAAATTTTTAAGGGAAAAATGACTAGCCTTTTGTATCTTTTGAATTTTGCATAAATGATTCAAAAATTAATTAATACAAATTTAAATTTTTAAAATTTAAGAAAGAGGAATATGCCTTATAATGTAGATGGGCTAAATCTTTATTTACTAGCATTATAAAAATAACTAAAGGAAAAAAGAGTAGAGGAATCATTGAATAAACCCCCCAAAGTAGTTGAGGGGATAGTTCTCCCCTCAAGTTCATGCTCCTCTACTAATGTAAAAAGTAATCTGACCTCAATTAGCAAATATAAGCTTTCACCCCCTTAGCATTTGCCACTTACTTCCTCTTGTAATTCTCTCTGAAACTTTGTCAGTTCTAAATCTGTTTACATAATTTATCTTTTCTTTTAACTGCCTACAATTGTCACCCACAATTCAGTAATTCACAAATTTCTTAACAGCACATGAAAAATATAAAGTATACAGCCAAATTTGACAAAGATTAATGAAGAGGTTAAAGTTTGGGAAAACATTATTTCAACATGAGAGCAATTTGGAGTACATGCTAGAAATATGGCTGCTCCCATGTGAGAGAAGCAGAGGTTGCTGTGAGTCCTGGCATGGCTACAGGAGCTGGGCAGCACTGGCTGAGAGAAGGGGAGCATAAGGCTCAAGATGGAAAATCAAGAACCAGATGATACTATCAAGGAAAACTTAACTCCCAATATCATAACCAGAAAAATTAACCATCTTCCAGAGTAGAAAAGAATATGTTTGAACATGGATCAACATATATTGGATATAATGCTGCTCTTTGTGGACTAATAGCAGTCTTTTTCAATACGTCTTAAATATGACACAGGCTCGTACAGCTGCTGGCTTACCAATGGCGGTCATCCCATTTTTGACAGCACATATATCTTACACAGGTTTTGTAAGTTTACCTTTGAGTACAGGTAATTTGAATTGTGAGACCTGTAGTGTAACAAGGGGTGGCTTAGTTGGTCTTGTTTTTGGTGGTCTGTGTCCTGTTTTCTTGGCTATTCCTGTGAATGGTGGCCTAGCAGCCACATATGTCTTAGCCATGCTACTAGAGAAAGGAAACATCTTAACTTACTGGATTAGACTCTCTAGCCTGTCTTTAGAAAGACGTTATTTCCCATTTTGCTCCAGATTGTGTTTGCAGCATATCTTGGATCTAGAAAATATAAACTGCTCATAAAAGCCCTTCAGTTACCCAAACCTGGCCTAGAAATTCACTGATTTTAAGCAAAGATGTACACAAAAATAAAATGGTAAAATAAAAAAAAATTAAAAAGAGTAATGATAATTGTGGAGTGATAGGAAAGGGGCATCGATCTACCCTTAGTTTACAGACTGAATTAGTCAGGGTTAAATACGCTATGCTGTGGTAACAAAAAGTACAACAAGAAACAAAAATAAATCTCAACAGCTTAAAACAATATTTTATTGCTCATGTAATATTTGAATACGGTTGGCTTGTGGGTGGCTGGATGGATTGGTCAGGTCCAAGTCGGCACTTGGTACAAAGGCTCCTTCCATCTATGAATGCCACCTGAACACAGATTATTAATGAAAACAAAGAAGAGGATTATGGATAAGATATTTTTATGGACCAGATCTGAAAATGCATATATCACTTCCACCCATATTCCATTGGCCAGAACTGATGACATGGCCCTAACTAGCTTTAAAGGAACTGGAAAATACATCTTCCAAAGGGCTCAAGAGGAAAATAAAATGGTTTATTGAACACATAGCATAGTCTCTGTCACTATGAGAAATCAAGAATACACACAACTTAATATAAACATATTTAAATAATTATTTCACTCAATACTGCCAAGTCCAAAATGATTTCCCATAGACGATTACTATTTTCAGAATACCCACATGAGCTTGCTGGAATTCTATGCAGGCAAGTCATTTTAACTTAGGTCTTTCTCTCAGAATTTATTTTTCTGAAGAAACATTCTTCTGAGCTTATGTAAGTAGATTCTCAAAACCTCTCAGATTCCTGGGACTGCCTTTGTACCTTTCAGAAGCCATATAGGCTCAAGAAATAAATAAGCTAAGCAAATATAAACTGTGTTAAAATTTAGTAAAATGTTTACAAACTTAATAAATTATAATTATGTAAAAATAATACATAATGTTAATACATTCACATACAAATTTCCATACACCACTTTGAATTAACTTTGTGTATATGTGCTAATTTCCCTAATGAAATTGTAAGTATCTTGTTGGAAAAATAGTGTTTTCTTTCTCTCTTTTATTTTTTTCCTGCAAAGGTGCTTTGCATGTAATCAACATTCAATAAGGGTTAACTACTTGATACAAAAATGTTATTTTTCTGACTTCAAGGACCTCTACTCTTCTAAGCTATACTTCAATATTTGTTTTATCACATAAAATGTAAGAATCATATTAACTTGTATCTGTCAGTAATGCATTTATTTTTCCGACAAATATTTTTTGAGTACATACAATGTATCAGGTAATGTGCAAAATTATAGAAACACAACTAGGAGAGAGACAGTTGTGACCCTGTCCTTGTGGAACTTATAGTCTCTAAGGATCATAGATAATTACATTGTAAATGTCTGTATGATGCCAAAAATACAGTATATTTGGAAGAACCTGGAAAGGCAAAAAAGGGAAGCTAGGAAAAGCTTTCTGCAAAAGTTTATCTGCTTGAGATAATCAACCACATTCCAACACACAGGTATTGGGTTGAATTAGATCCCAGGCAGTTATCATTACCAAGTCCATTTTATTTCTTTTCAAGGAACCTGACACCTTATACTAAGAAACATATTCAGCATTCTCTCATTTTCTATCAAGATTACAAACTATGCTGACAAAATGAACACTTTTGTATGTATCTATTGCTTGTGACTTTAACATATGGCTTTTGTTGCTCAGTTTAATTAGACTACTCTATACTTTTTAAAACTTAGAATTAACAAGCTTGATTACCAGAAACTTTATATAGTTATGCCTGAAATATGTGACTTACTGCATTCATCAAAGCACTGTCAGTTGCTTAAACTTATATAGTGAAAAATTGAAAATGGATTTAAAATTTAATTTCTCAAATTTAAAGTAAAAAACAATTATGGACAGACTTCCATGCATATTTTAAAATGCCATACCTGAGAACCCAAAGGAATGAACTTAATTCCTGATAGTAGAGTGAAACTATTTTTAATTAATGAAGTGGTAGCCATCAAAATGAAAAACTATATTTTCCCTGTTATACCATCTTTCCCAATGGCAAATGACAACCTAAACTGGCTTCAATTCAAAAGATAGAGGATTTCTAACTAATTTAATTCTGCCTGAGAAAATGCTTGCAGGAATTCCAAAGGCAATCTGTGAATAACTAGATGGTTACATCAGAATCACTTGGGAAGCACTTTAAAAAATACAAACTCTAGGGCATCACCTCCTAGTACCTTTGATTCAGTAGATCTAAAGCAAGCTCTGCCAGAGGAAATTCAAATTACTCCTTGAGGGCAGAGGTCACAGCAAAGCAGGTCAGCTCTGGATGGAGAGGCCTGTAAGGCAGCAGCTGTGGAGTATCTACCAAAGCCTTTTGAACAAAGAAATCAAGATGACCCCTGCCATTTGGTTTACAGGTCCTCTGACTAGAATCATGGATGTGATTTTCATTTTCTGAAAAAAAATGCCAGGAACGGTGTGTGTGCGTGTGTTTTTTGTTTTGTTTTGTTTGAGGGGTGGGGAGGGGAGTGTGGATGGGAAGGTGGCAGGAGGGGAATGAATTTATATACATTTCAAAGTAACAAGAAAGGAGAAATAAAAAAATGACATTTGAATAAATACATTTTTTAAAGTTCCAAAAATGATAGGATCACTTTGGAGTTTTCTAGAAAGAAATGGGACATGCTTCCTGTCTCCTTGCCAGTTGAAGCCCTGAAACCAGTTCAGCGCAGGAAACTCAAAACTCATCCTAGAGACACAACATCTAAAATAAATGATGTCTATAAAGTGACTCAGATTTGCCAGCCACAACACATGCTTTTTATCAAGAAAAAATTTTGCTTTTAGTATAAAACACAAAGTCACAAATCCTTTGTTGTTGCTGTTTGCTATTTTCTCTGGGGCTTAAATAACTTAACTCTAAACAGCTTAAACCATATGGAGAACTCATTACAGTACCCTGTAGATCAAATTAGACAGGTTTCTCAACTTTGAGTTTTCATTAATGCTATGGTTAAAATACCTCATGGTATCATGGTGTGAGAAATGTATTCAGAAAAAAAAAATTGTATTTTTGATTAAGTATCCCAATTAAATAGTTTGCTCTAAATACAAAATCTATTTTCCCAGACCTAATAATAAGGAATTGAATATTAACTTCATAAAACAAAAGCCTCCAATATTGTTAATTTTTTTCACTATATATGTTGTTAGATAAAAATTGGTTAGAGTTCAATATTCCTTTTTTTTAATTTCCAGATTTTCTAAAATGAATTATAGCATTTTGTCTCTTGTGCATTAGAGATTAGAAACTTCATATTGAAAACTGGATTTCACGGAACCTCAGTGGAGTTGCAACACTTACTCTCCAGTTCATTGGACTCACCCAGAACAACTAACAAGGAGGTGAGGATTGACAACCACCATACCAAGGAAACGAGAGAGCCGACAACTGCAAGCAAGAGAGTCCCATCCATCGGCTGTGTGGGATCGAAGCCTTCTCTCAATTAGAGGTGGAGTGGACATCACTACCCCAGAATCCTCAGGACTGGGAATGAACTATGGATTAGAGTGGACTTACTGGTATTCTACTATAGACATATTGTGATTCTAGCAATGGAAGAAATTACAACATTGATATAGAGACAGTGGCCACTGGAGGCTGTGGGGGCAGGGAGAGGGAAAAACAGTTGCAATCAAGGGGCCTTTTTCGGGACTTGGGAACTATCCTGAATGACATTGCAACGACAGCTATAGGCCATTTTATATCGTCACATAACATGCAGAACTGTGTGGGAGAAAGTGTAGACTACAATGTGAACTATGGTCCATGCTGAATGGCAAAGCCCCAGGATGCGTTTATCAATTGCAATGAATGTGCCACACTAATGAAGGATGTTTATGTGGCAGGGTGTGGGAGGTGTGAGGAGTGGGGCATATGGGAATCCCTAAAATTTTTGTGTAACATTTATGTAATCTAAGTATCTTTTAAAAAATAAAATAATTATTATTAAAAAAAAAAAAGCAAACTGGGCTTCATTCAACATACTAAAGAAAATCATAATAATTTCCATTTTATTTTTAGTATTCCTTCCTTTACTCATCAAATTCATTTCTTATGTTTTTTCATATACTTTTGTAACTAGAAAGAACTTTAGAGATGTAATCCATCTACTTCTCTTCCCTCTACTAATATCACCCAAGTCCCAGCTATAATGATTTCTCATCAGGATAACTGACAGAGCCTCCCAACTACACTCACCCTCTTCTATCTATTCCCACTGTGTAGCCTGAGTGATCCATTTAAAAAATATCCTTTCAGCACTCAAACTACTATCAATCACACCATCCACCCCATCCACCCCAAACACCCCCTCACCCATACCCCACACTCCGCAGCAGACACACCTTAGAACTCTCCAATGTCTTTCCACTGTGTTTATGATAAAGCCCAAACTCCTTAACTCTGGCAGCAAAGCCCTACAACATCTGGTGCCCATGAGGTCTCCACCCCATCTCAGGCTGCAGTTGCCTGCTCTTGCTTTCACCCTGAGTCTCAGTAACATTGACTATCTTTAAGTCCCTGGCACTCCCCACGGTGTGGCAACCTTCTGCTTGCACTTCCTTCTAAGACTTAAATGCTCTTTCCTCCTCTTTGCCTGGCTGACTCATCTTTCAGTGCACCTTTTCAGAGATGCCAGTGCCCTCTGTTTTGAGAATAAATCCCCAGTGGATTCTAGCCTGCTGATATGCTTGTCTTAATGAACTCCTTACTTCTGCCCCACCGAGTAAAATGGTCCTCTCTACAAAGTTGTTATGGAACATGAATGCAGTCAAAATACTTTTGGTTCTTTCTTGGAAGGCATGAGATTAGAACCATTCTGGATAAAACAGTGCTAATACTTACCTGCAGTATGTTTTTACCTTGTAATATACTTGTACCTCTTTATCCTAGGAAGGAGTAGAAGCCAAAATGCTTACAAAGTGAGAGTCTGATGGGGAAAAACCTGCCGGATTCATTTGTTGGAATGAAGAGATGTGGACAACCAGCTAGTGTGTGAAGGCTTATGTGAGCATTGTCTTGTGAAATCCGTCATTACCCTACACCACAGCTAAATGGGCAC
>JAQZBX010017678.1:15895-29265 GCA_029593785.1 Cabassous unicinctus | reverse complement strand
CCCGGGGCCTCCCATATGGTAAATGGGAGCTCTATCGATTGAGCCACACACGCTTCCCTGTGCATTTTGTGTTGTCGGTTATATCCCTAAGTCCCTGCTGGATTTTTTCTATCTTTTTATCTATTTGGTCTCCATCTGTTTGATTTCAGATGTACTGTCTTTCACCTCACTAATTCTTTCTTCTGCCTGTTCAAATCTGCTGTTATGTGATTCCAGCGTTTTGTTTTGTTTTTTATTTCTTGGATTGTGCCATTCATCACCATCATATCTGTTATCTTTTCATGTATGTTTACAATTTCTTCAGTATGTTCTCTCAGTGTCTTCTTAATATCCTTAATCTCTTCCTTCACTTCATAAGTTGGTCCATAATATTTGTTTGGACAATTTTGATTATTTCTTTGATGTTTTGCATCTGTTCCTGGTTTTAGTTTGTTCATTGGACTGGTCCATATCTTCCTGTTTCTCAGTATGGCTTGTAATTTTTTTGCCCTCTGGTCATCATTTTATCTTGATGGTTTTATTCAGTTGATTACCTTTCTCTCTGCTCTAGAATTTTATGTAGCTGGTGGTTCTGTGTGTGTGTTAAGTTTTCTCTTTGACACTTTGTTCTTGTTCTATTTCCTTGCTTTTTCTATGTTCCCTTGAAGGAAAAATATTAAAGTGAGAGGAATCAAAAGAGGCAAGAAAGAAAAAACAGTAATAGTAATATTGATGAAAGTTAGAAGAGGGGCCATATCAGACTTAGTAAAATGAATATTTAACTCATGTAGGCAGTGTAGAATAATAGGGGGGAAAAGTGGTGTACCTAAAATGGAATGGGAAACCAAATAGAGAAAAAAATATAGAATGATTTAAAAGGCCAGAATGATGAGGAGAGAGAAAAAGATTAAAGAAAGGGCTGAAAAGAAAAAAGTTAATAATAAAAAAAAGAAATGACAATAGAACAGACAAGAAAGAAATTGACACCCATGAAGTTGAGGACTAATGAAAAAAGGTGGAATGTAAGAACCACAACAGAAAGCAAAAGGTAGAAAGATGAAGAAAGGAAAAGAGATAGCATTGGTAGACAAAGTCACTAAATCAACAAAGAAGAAGCATAACAAAGAAGAAACAAGCTAGCAGCACCTAATTTTTAAAAAGGCGAGTGAGGAAAGAGGTAAGAAAACAAGAAACAAACAAACAAAGAAAAATCATACAAACACACAAGCAAGCAGTGAAACAAAACTAAAGAAGAAAAGCGTTCCTTCTTGGGCCCTTGTGGAGTCTCTCATCCTGTGTTCATCAATCAATTACCCTGCAGGCTTCTCTCTTCAGGTTTTGAGGCAGATTTTAGCGATTAAATAAAGTTAAAAATTTTTTTGAAGATATAAGGGACCCAAAAGAAGGCCTCTTCTGGACCACCCCCTCCGCCAAGGGGACCCTAAATAGGCTCATGGAAACTTATCAAACATTTCCTACTCCCTGACCCCCCAGGGGAGCTGAGACTCTGATACTCAGCATGGAACTATAAAATTGGCTGGCTCCATCCCCTCTTGAGCCAAGCCTTTGTGTCCCACGGTGGTTAGGTAAATAAGGCTTCCTCAGCAGATTTTCCTCTCCGCTCAGCCTGGCACCACTTTAAGACAGCTGGTTTGGTCCCAAAAGCTGCAAGGGTGTCCAGGCAGCCAAACTCACAGAAAGGAAGCCCCTCTCCACCCTCTTTCAGAACCCTCCCACTCTTGGAGAGTGCTCCCTCTCACTGGGTTGCCAGTAGGATTTGGGGCTCACCCTAGACCTTTGCTCTGATGTTGGGGCTTAGCCATCTGCATCCATGATTTCCAGCTGGGGAGAAAAACTCATAATTTTATTTTGAGCTATCCACCTCACTGTCCAGCTCTCTCCAGATCGATGTCCCCAAGGTTCTCGCTCCACAGGCTCCCAGCACAGACCACCCAGGCAGGATCCTGTCCCCAATCAGCCATCCTCCATGAGAGAGATGGTGAGTGCCTACCTAAACTGATGCCATCTTCTTTTGAAAACATTAACAATTGAAACATATATTGAACCACTATAACAGGACAAAAGGAGAAATGTTAATCATCTCATTCGCTGCAAAAAAAATATTTGATAAAAGTCAAATTTCATTCAAATTAAAACCTGCATCAAAATAAAAGTAAAGGGAGCCTTTTAAAATTGATAAAATTATCTACAAATAATCAGAATTTTCACCTCCAGAAGCTGAATAAATTCCCATAAAGCCACCTTTCACACATAAAATGAGTATAAATTATAGAACAAATAAATGCCTATCTGTAGATTCTAGAGAGCAACCAATAGGCTAATACATTCTTGGGAGGGTGATTATAAAAAGATTAGAATGTCATAGAATGAATTTCCCAATTTTAACTCTTTTAGCCAGAGAGAGGTATTAAAATTATACATTGTGGGTCAACAAAAACTCCCACACAAAACAAATAACTTTGCAATTTAAAGAACAAAAATACATGTTCTGAAGTTATTGTGTTTTTAGAAAAGTGAAGGAGGAACTCCTAAAGGAAAATCCAGTTGTGATATTCACAGAAACTTGAATAAACTGGTTTCAAATTACTAGTTTATTCTCAATTTATCCAGAAGACAGCAAGAAGCCTGGGAAAGGGTCAAAGAATATTACAAATAATTGAACTTCTGCCAAAAGGATAATTCAAAATTAATCAATGTAATCTAACATATTTTTTTAAGATTTATTTATTTATTTTACTTTTATCCATTTTTAGCCTCCCTATTTTTTCTGTTTCTGTGTCCATTTGCTGAGCAATTCTCTGTGTCTGTTTCCTGCCATCTATTCTCATCCTTCTCCTCCTGTCTTCTTTGAGATTCGATCCTGGAAACCCCTGATGTGGGAGAGAGGTGTTCTGCCACCTGTACCACATCTGTTCCTATTTTTTGGCACATCTTTTCTTGGCTCTCCCTTTGTTTCACTCTCCTGTTATTTCATCATCTTGTTGTGTGGCTTGGTGGGGCCTGGCATGCCCACACACAGGGCCTGGTGATGCAGCCACTCATGGGGCCATGCGGTGTACCCACTCACAGGGCCTGGCAGTCCATGTGTCTTCTATATTTTTCTTTACTTTACCAGGAGGTCCTGGGGATAGAACCCAGGTTCCTCCATATGGAAGATGGATGCCCAACCATTTGAGCCACATCTGCCCCCCAATCCAACATATTTTAACATATTTTATTCTAAAGAAGAAAATTGTATTGCCATATAAATATATATAAGGATGCACTTAAAAATTTTAAACATTCATGATAAAATCCCTCAGAAAACTAGGAATAGAAGACAAATTCCTGGACCTGAGGATGTCCAAATTTGTGTAAAAAGACAATAGAAGCAAACATATCTGGATTGTAAAACAGGAAATTGAAAATGTCCCTGTTTTAATACAACATCAATGCCAATGTGGAATATGCAAAGGAATTGAAAATAAAAACCAAAAAATAAAATAATTCCTAGAATTAATTAGAGTGTTGAGGAAAAATGTAGGACACAAGATGAAAACATAAAAATCAATGATATTTACATATGGTAGCAGTGTGCAATTTGAAATTTGAAACCAAAATTAAACATATATGAATGTATACAACTATCTATATTAACATATTTAAATGACTAACAATAGAACAAATTTCAGGATAAATCTAGCAAAATATGTAAAGGAACACTATGCTGAAAATTGGAAACATTTGTGGAAGAAATCAAAGAATGCTTAAATCAATAGAAAACTAGTGCTCAAAAATTGGAAGACCCAACATGGTAAATTTGCCTACACCCCACAAATTGATCTACATATGTAAAATAGATCTAATAAAATTCCAGCAAGATTTTTTGGAGACTTAGACAAGCTGATTCTAAAATTTACATGAATAAGCATGGAACATGCTAACATAATTTTGAAAAAAAAACAAAAACATCAATTTGGAGGAACTGATTTGAAAACTTATTGTAAAGTAATAATAATCAAGATACTGTGCTTTGTCAAATTGACCAACATGTAGAAACAGAAAGAATAGAATCCAAAAATATATCCCAAAATATGAAAAATTGTTTTTTACTTTTTTATTTTTTCCATTTATTTTTAGAGAAGATTTAGATTACATAAATGTTACATCAAAAATACAGGAGACTCCCCTATACCCCACGCCTACCCCTTGCCACACTTTACCCTATTAATAACAACTTTTTTTAGTGTGGTACATTTGTTACAACTGGTGAACCATATTTAAGCATTGCTACTAACCATGGTCTGCAATTTACATTGCAGTTTATACTTTGTACCATTCAATTTTAGAGGTTTTGACAAAATGCATAACGACCTTTATCCATCATTGAAATGTCATGCAGGACAATTTCAATGTCCCAAAAAATGCCCCACATTACATCAATTCTTCCCTCTCCCTCCCCTCAGAAAGTCTGATTACCACTGTCTTTATATCAATGTTAAATGTTCTTCCATTACTAGAATAATAGTAAGTCTATTTGGTCCATATTTGCATTTCCCTGTTATGTTTGTTCATTCTTCAATCTTAAGGAGTTGGGCATGGTGATGCCTATTCTGCTTTTGATTGAGAGGGGGCTTAGAACTCATGGGCAGATGAATGGAACTGTTTTGCTTGCATTTGTAGATATTCTGTTTGTGTGTGTGTGTGTGGGTGTGTGTGTATGTGTGTGTGTGTGTGTGTGTTTTGGATGGGCATTGTACATCATCACTCTTTTGTTGTCCTGGACAAGTCCAATTACCCAGATAGTAGGTGTTTCTTTGAGTAGGTGTTTTTCTCTCTTCTGTAGTTTTCAGTCTGATGGATCCATTTGGAAAAATCAGGGAGGCTGGCTTATGTTCCAGCCTTGACAGCAGCAGCTTTGGCTTCAACTGGTACTAACAGGAGACTAAGAGAAACATTCAGTTCCATTTACCTTTCTCATTTGCTTTGTTTATTTTCTTTGTTTGCTCTTTCTCTTTACTTCATTCCTCTTTTCCCTTTTTCTCTTTTTCCCTTTTTCCTTTTCTCCCTTTTTTCCTTTTCCCCTTTATCCCTCTTCCTTCCTTCCTTCCTTCCTTTCTTCCTTCCTTCCTTCCTACCTTTCTTTCTTTCTTTCTTTCTTTCTTTCTTTCTTTCTTTCTTTCTTTCTTTCTTTCATTTTTGAGTGTTCTTGGTCTGGTGTAAAGAAAAGGGAAAATTAAATTTCCATAGTGACAACAACATAATGCTAAGAATGTCAAGTTCCAAATGAAAAATTTACAAAAATTATGAGGAGACAGTAAACATGTTCCCAGTCATAGTAAAATAGGAATTCAATGGTAAATATTCCAGATGAAGCTCAGTCTGTGGAATTTCTAATCAAAGGCATTAGAATAACTCTCAAATACATGACCAATAAACTGAGGAAAATATTCACAAATAACAAAAAGGAGATCTGAAAAACAATATGTGAAAAAAATGAGAACTTCAATAATGAGATAAAAATCATAAAGAAAAACCAAATGGAAATTCGGAATTCAAAACTACAATTGAATTCTCCATACTCCAGATTTGCTAGTTTTATGGAATTTGGATATTCATTTTACCATTAATGTTGAGGAAATGGAATTAACACATACTCCTGGCAAGTGTGTAAAAGGGCATATTTTCTTTGGAAAATGTCTTATGAGTATTAATAGGAACCATAAATGCATTTTTGATCTAGGAATTCCTCTTCCATATACTCAATAAAAATTATTGTTTATATCTACCAAAACACATACAGAAATCTTACAGGAAATATATTTATCATGATAGTCAAAATCTGGTAACAACTGAAATATCCATTATTAGGTGAATGAATAAATTAAATGCAGACTATTCATATGATGGAATATTCCCTGGAATGAACATAAATATTACTGATGCAGTATAAGAAACAACCTGGTAGAATTTATGATAAGTAAAAAAAATACAGTTATGAAAAATATATTTAGATTCTATTTTTATGTAGTTTGAGTAGTCAGAATATTCAATGTCAGTAGTCAATATAATTGATACTTCTGAAAGTATTGAAACATGAGCAAAAATAAAAATATATTCAGACAAACAGGAGAGAATATTCAGTGACATCAGTCTCATGGTAAAAAAAATGTAAGAAGTTTTTCAGGCTAAGGGAATAGTAACTAAGATGAACAGACTAGATGCAAAAAGAAATGAGCAGAAAGGAGTTGGGTTCCCATCATTGGGAGGACCAATTTGTACAGAAATAGACAGGCGGGAATCTCTCGAGCAAGGGGTTCCTAATAAGGGAGGACAAACCAGTGTGTCAAGATCTCTTTTTGCATGTAACTATGAATCTCGTCATCTAACAAGTCAAGCCATTGGATCGTCTTGGGCCCCAGGGGGATGGGATGGGAGGAATAATAAAGATCAAACAGGTGGTATTTAGTCATAAGTGGAAATGTTCTTCATTACCATACAGTGATGGACACAGGACATGGTAAATATCATCAAAATTTATAAAAGTGCACAGTCTAAAATGTAAACCATAGTGTAAACCATTGACAATGTTTAGTAGTCATATTTCACTATTTGTATTTCAGTTATATCAATGCTACCATCCCCATATAAAAAGGTATTAATAAGGGGGGAGTAGGAAAGGGGAAGGATGTTGGATATATGAGAGTTTCCGGTATTCTGTGTGTGATTTTGCTGTGACCTAAACCTTCTTTGAAAACAAAATGAAAAATAGTGAGACTCTGGGGAATGAGAGGGAGAAGGTGCCATGGTACAGACTGGACACCAGATATTGCAGTGATGAAAGGCAAAAAACCAAAAATAAAATTTTTAAAAATATTTTTCATTTTTTAAATATCCCAATCTTTTAATCTTTTAATTTTTAGTTCTTTTTAATTTTTATGTATTTTACCTCTTACATTTAAACTTATTATTTCATTTTCCTATTAATTGTATTCATCTATTGTAATGGCTTCATCTTTGAAGAAGGTTTGGGTCATCAAAGGATAACAACTGGGGTGGGGGAGGACCATTATTGTGCAGTGTCAGGGATGGGGTATGCATGGGAAGAAGTTCACCTGAGCATAAATATAAGGTATATAAAATATAAAATGTTCAAATGTTCGCCAGACATTGTCACAGTGCATGGAGAATCACACAATAACCAAGAGAATACTGAATTCCCATCGTGGAAGGCTCTGCCACATTCTCTAAGGGAGCAGCAACAGTCCCCCAAGTGCAGGTGCAGTGACTGGCGAAGGAGGATGATCCACTGATGGGCCCTTAATGTTGATGACTAACCTTATGAGTCTTTGCTTTTGAAATTGAAACTTAGCCTATTGTTATGGGATGCCTAAGAGTTGCCTCCAGAGAGCCTCCTTGTTGCTCAAATGTGGCCTCTCTCTAAGCCAAACTAAGCATATGAATGCATTACCTCCCTCCCAGCATGGGACATGACTCTCGGGTATGAGCCTCCCTGGCACCAAGGGATTGCTACCAAGTGCAAACTGACAATGTGACTTGAAAAAGACCTTGAATAAAAGGGGGAAAAGGTGAAGACAAATGAGTTTAAATGGCTAAGAGACTTCAAAATAAGTCAGGAGTTCACCCCAGAGGTAACACTTATGCACATCTCAGTAGGATCTCATATAATTCCAAAGTGGATATCACCCCACATAGTGGGGCTCTTGAGGGCTCTGGAGATGCACAGGTCCTATGTAAAGGTGAATAGCTCTGGAGTTTGGTGCCTTGCCAGTGGGCCCTACTTTGGAGTTTGTGCTCCTAATTGTGACAGAGTTGGACTCAACTATGTCTTCCCTGCATATGGTTCATCTGTCCCTTCTATTCAAACCTATACTTGTTGCTGGAGTTTGTAGCTGTACATCCAGAGACTTGAGTCTTTGTGCTCTCTGTGTGCCAGCTGGGCCTGGAACCTCTATGGAGCAGCAACTTCTTCTCTACATGTCATTGGACTCACCCAGGACACCTGGTGGGGAGATGATGATGGACAATGATCATCCCAGAGAATGGAAAGAGTATGCAGCTGCAGGCAGGGTAATCCCATCCATCTTCCGCATGGGATGTGGGCCCCCTCTCCGTTGGAGATGGACTGGACATCACCATTCCAGACTCCTCAGGATGGGGGGAGTAGCTATGGACTAGAGTGGACTTACTGGTGTTCTAGTATAGACATATTGTGATTCAAGTAATGGAAGAAATTACAACACTGATGTGGAGCCAGTAGCCACTGGAAGGTCTGTGGGCAGGGAGAGTGAAAAGTAGTTGTAATACAGGGTTTCTTTCAGGACTTGGGAATTGTCCTGAGTGACATTGCAATGACAGATATAGGACATTTTATATCATCATATAACATGCAGAACTATGTGTGAGAGAATGTAGTCTGCAATGTGAACTATGGACCATGCTTAATGACAAAGCCCCAGGATGTGTTTATCAATTGCAATTAATGTGCCACACTAATGAAAGTTGTTTATGTAGGAGGTTGTCAAGGTGTGGGAGGTGGGTGTATTGGAATCCTTATTTTTTGTGTGTAATATTTATGTAATATAAGTATCTTTTTTTAAAAAATATAAATACAAATACAAATAAAATGAATGAAGATTACTAAGGGGTTTAATTTGTGTGTTCAGAAACTTGTAAAAGTCTGTTTAACCAGAAGACACAATAATTCCAAACTTGTAAGCCACTACTACCATAACATCTAAACATATGTTGCATAAAATGACATTGCACAAAGAAGATTTTTTAAAAAATTTATTGAAGTATATCACTCATATATGAACATACATAAACAATAAGTGTTTAACAATAGTTGTGAAGTTACAAAACAAACATACATAACATCATACAGGGCTCTCATACCTCATCCTGCCACCAATACCTTGCATTGTTGTTAAACATTTTTAACTATTAAACAGCATTCTCAAAATATTACTACTAAAAAAAGTACTTTTCCCCAATCCACCCTATTATTATTTTTATATCATTTATACATGAACATACATAAACAATAATATAGTAAAAGTTGTGAACTGACAAAGCAAACATAACATCATACAGCAGTGCTGTACATCAACCCTGCACCAACACCTTGCATTGTCATGAGACATTTGTTATAAGTTATGAAAGAATATCATCAAACTCTTACTGCTAATTATAGTCTTTATCTTACATTTGGTGTATTTTCCCCAAGCCCACCTAATTATTATTTTTTAAATACATTTTTATGACAAAAGTTGTAAGCTTACAAAACAATCATGCACATGTGCAGAATTCCCAAACAACACCCCTCTATCAACATACCACACTGTATTGGAACATTTTTTACAGATTATGAGATAATATCATCTGATTATTACCAGGTCCATAGTGTTCATTTGGCACACATTTTCCATACTCCTCCATTATCAACACAGTACATCTTTGGCATAGATGCAAAAAACATTACACTATTACTGTTAACCATATTCCATAGGTCACTCCAGTTGTATTTTTCTCATGCTTTTCCACATTCCCACCGTGCAATAGTGATGTACATCTGCTCTAGCTCACAAAAGACACTCTTGCATCTGTACCATCTACCACAATTCTCATCCACCTCTGGGTTTACTGTGCTATTCAGTCCCCAGATTATTGTTTAGCTTTCTGTCAATTGGCATTTACATCCCTAGACTACCATTTTCAGCCACATTCCCATTTATATGCCAGCTTTTACTCACTATAATGTGTTACCATCAACTCTGTACATTTCCACATTTTTAAAGTAAAGCTAATTAAAACTTCTACATATATTAATTATCAGTAGTTCATCTCAGTCTTCCTCTTACCTCCTATAAGAATCCACCAGCTACCACAAGGTCTTTAAGATATTTTCTTATATTTTCTTCTAGAAGATTTATTGCTTTTGCTTTTATATTTAGGTTTTTTATTCATTTTGAGTTAATTTTTGTATAAGCTATAAGTTAGGGTTCCTCTTTCCTTCTTTTGCTAATGGATATCCAGTTTTCTCAGCACCATTTGTTGAATGGACTGTTCTTCCTGAGCTGGTTGTGTTTGACAGGCCAGTCAAAAATCACTTGACTATAGATGGGAAGGTCTGTTTCTTAACCCTTCATTTGGTTTCATTAGTCTATGTGTTTGTTTTTATGCCAGCACCATGCTGTGTTTACCACTGTAGCTTGGTACAATTTAAAGTCCAGAAATTAGAGTCCTCCAACTTCACTTTTCCTTTTTAAGATGTTTCTGGCTATTCAGGACCCATTACCATTCGAAATAAATTTGATAGTCATGTTTTCCATTTATTTTTAAAATTCTGGTTGAATTTTTATTGGGAGTGCATTGTATATCAATTTAAGTAGAATTGACATCTTAATAATGTTTACTCTTCCAATCCGTGAGCATGGAATGTTCTTCCAATTATTTAGGGCCTTTTTAAATTTCTTTTAACAATGAGTTGTACTTTTCTGAATATAAGTACTTTCCATCATTGATTAAGTTTAGTCTTAAATATTTGGGTTTTATCTGTTATATTTTATTTTCACTACTCTTTTGACACTTTTAATTACTTCTATTGATATGATCTTCATTTCTAGACTCTCTTCTAGGCCTCTCTCTCTTGTCATTTCCTTTCAGGCTGTAGCACACCCTTTAGTATTTCCTGCAAAGCAGGTTACTTTGTTACAAATTCTCTCAGTTTCTGTTTATCTGTGAATATTCTAAACTCACCCTCATTTCTCAAAGACAATATTGCTAGATATGAGATCTTTCACTGGAAGTTTTTCTCTTGTAGTATCTTAAAAATATCATACCATGGTCTTTTAGCCTCCATAGTTTCTAGTGAAACTAGAAATCAGCACTTAATCTTATTGGATATCTCTTATATGTTATGCATTTCTTTTCTCTTGCTGCTCTCAAAATTCTCTCTTTGTCTTTATCATTTGAAATTCTGATTAGTATGTGTCTTGAAGTTGGTATGTTTGGATTTTTTCAGATGTGAATATGTCATGCTTTTTGGACATGGGTATCTATGGCCTTCAATAGGGCTGGGAAAATTTCTAACATTATTTCTTCAAATATTCCTTCTGCCCCTTTTCCCTTCTCTTCTCCTTCTGGGACACACATGGCACATATGTTTGCACATCCCTTGCTGTTGTTTATTTCCCTGAGGCCTTCTTCAAGTTTTTCCAATCTTCTCTTCATCTGTTCTTTTGTATGTTCACTTTCAGAGGCCATTGCTTCAAGCTCACCAATCCTTTCTTCTGCCTCCTCAAATCTGCTATTATATGATTCCAGTGTATTTTTTATTTCATTTATTGTACCTTTCATTCCCATAAGAGCTGTTATTTTTCTATAAATACTTTCAAATTGTTCTTTGTGCTCATCCAATATCCTCTTAATATCCTTAATTTATTTAGCCATCTCATTGAATTCATTAAGGAGATTTGTTTGATAATCTGTTAGTTGTCTCAACCCCTTTATGTTATCTGGAGGCTTACCTTGTTCCTTTAACTGGTCCATATCTTCCTGTTTCTTGGTGTGGATTGTAATTTTTATTGGTGTCTTGTTATCTGGCTTACTTGAGTATTTATTCTGGGTGCAGTTTTTCTCACAAAGAATTTTAAGCCATCCAAAATCATGATTGGATATTTAAATACAATTAATAACTATTTAAAACATGAAATAAGCATCAGTAATGGTATATAGAACTTGAAGTGCATGATTGTCTAAATATTTCTTATAAACACATAAATAGATTAATATTCCCAGGGTACAGAATACACCTTCTTTTCAAGTACATTTTGAACAACTTTTAAAATAGACCATATATTAAGCTAAAATCAACATATTCCAGTGGTTTAAAATTATAATGAGTGTGTTGCCTGAGTATAGTTGATTTAAATTGGAAATCAATGACTGAAAGCTAAGTCATACAAAGGACAATGGAAATATTTCTCCTTTCCTTACAGGATCTGACTAACCCACTCATCCCATTATTGTGAAAACTGATGAGCAGATTTTACATCACTTCTTAATAAGCACCATGTGCCAGGTACTAGCCCAAGTGCTTCTAGTCCCATGGGTCACACTCAAGAGGCTGCTGAGTTCACAGACCACTGTGCTGGATTTTGGCTCCAGGCTGGCAAATGACATATGATCCTTTGATGCCAACATTTGGACAATTTTGTATGGGCTATTTGTCCATTAAACAAATCCTGTGAGTTTAACCTTAATAGTGAGAGTGAAAATCACTCCATTCCTTAGATGAAAACCATGAGGAGGACTGGAAAACATTGTTTCTAGCCATCTGACAGAGTCTGGGATCCAGCCTCTCCTCTGAAACTTTTTCTTTAAGTTCCACAGGAAACTCACAGGTTCAGATACATTAATATTTGTTTGATACACAAATGTTTTATGCAGAATTTCTACTTGGGACCTCTTCACTCATGAACTGGAGCCAGTTATCTCCTTGACATTTTCCCTGGACAATAGCTATTACTGATACCAAGGAGTATGTCCTGAGGGGCTTTCTCTAATGTCATTGTGTTCAGACTTTTTCAACTCTACCTGAACACAGAGGCCTTTGTATAAAATAAAATGTTTCTGGCCACAATATCACTCATCTTAATTGTATATGCCAACTCATGCTTGCTTGTACCTGAAATGGATTGAACCGATGTCAGAAATCCAGAATTGCCTATTTGCATAAGAAAAGATTCTATGCATTTAGGGTTATTAGTTTGTTTTCTTCTTTGTCATCTTTCTCAATGCATCAGCTTTATGTCTCTCCTGTATGGCTCACTTTTTTTTTAAACAGAGAGACTGTATTAGTCAGCCAAAGGGGTGCTAATGTGAAATACCAAAAATGGGT
Organism: Cabassous unicinctus; assembly: GCA_029593785.1. Lineage (NCBI taxonomy): Eukaryota > Metazoa > Chordata > Mammalia > Cingulata > Chlamyphoridae > Cabassous > Cabassous unicinctus. The sequence continues at coordinate 16,361 of JAQZBX010017678.1, read as the reverse complement.
TGGTCTTTATAAAGGGTATTTATTTGGGGTAGAAGTCCACAGTTACCAGGCCATAAACCATAAGTTTCTTCCCTCACCAAAGTCCATTGTCATGTGTTGGAGCAAGACAGTTGCCGACATTTGCCCAGGGTTCAGGCTTCTTGGCTTCCTCTCTTCCCAGGGCTGCGTTTCTCTCCGGGCTTAGCTCCTGTTTCCTTCACAAGGTCAGCTGTAGGCGATCAGGCGAACGGCTTGCTTCTCTTCTCCTGGGGCCTTTTCTCCAACATCAAACTGCTTCTCAAAGACTGCTTCTCAAAAGACTGCTTCAACTCTGTTCTTGGCCTTGCCTTTATATTCAATTCCCCACCCACCAGGGGGTGGGGCTCAATGCCCTACTGACTGACATGACCCAGTCAACACCCTAATCATAATTCAATCATGCCCAGATTAACAGATCAGATTACAGGCATGATCCAATTATATTTTT